>SDVV010026020.1:0-12326 GCA_016164225.1 Gammarus roeselii | reverse complement strand
ATGCTGGTGTGGTGCAACCTAGCTACTGTAGGCTGGTGTGGTGCCACTACTGTATGCTGGTGTGGTGTAACCTAGCTACTGTATGCTGGTGTGGTGCAACCTAGCTACTGTATGCGGGTGTGGGGCAACCTAGCTACTGTATGCTGGTGTGGTGCAACCTAGCTACTGTATGCTGGTGTGGTGCAACCTAGCTACTGTATGCTGGTATGGTGCAACCCAGCTACTGTATGCTGGTGTGGTGCAACTTAGCTACTGTATGCTGGTGTGGTGCAACCCAGCTACTGTATGCTGGTGTGGTGCAACCTAGCTACTGTATGCTGGTGTGGTGCAACTACTGTATGCTGGTGTGGTGCAACCCAGCTACTGTATGCTGGTGTGGTGCAACCTAGCTACTGTATGCTGGTGTGGTGCAACCCAACTACTGTATGCTGGTGTGGTGCAACCTAGCTACTGTATGCTGGTGTGGTGCAACCTAGCTACTGTATGCTGGTGTGGTGCAACTACTGTATGCAGGTGTGGTGCAACCTAGCTACTGTATGCGGGTGTGTGGCAACCTAGCTACTGTATGCTGGTGTAGTGCAACCTAGCTACTGTATGCGGGTGTGGTGCAACCTAGCTACTGTAGGCTGGTGGGGTGCAACCCAGCTACTGTATGCGGGTGTGGTGCAACCTAGCTACTGTATGCTGGTTTTCTGCAACCTAGCTACTGTATGTTGGTGTGGTGCAACCTAGCTACTGTAGGCTGGTGGGGTGCAACCCAGCTACTGTAAGCGGGTGTGATGCAACCCAGCTACTGTATGCTGGTGTGGTGCAACCTAGCTACTGTAAGCGGGTGTGGGGCAACCTAGCTACTGTATGCTGGTGTGGTGCAACCTAGCTACTGTATGCTGGTGTGGTGCAACCTAGCTATTGTATGCTGGTGTGGTGCAACCTAGCTACTGTATGCGGGTGTGGTGCAACCTAGCTACTGTAGGCTGGTGGGGTGCAACCCAGCTACTGTACGCGGGTGTGGTGCAACCTAGCTACTGTATGCTGGTGTGGTGCAACCTAGCTACTGTATGCGGGTGTGGTGCAACCTAGCTACTGTAGGCTGGTGGGGTGCAACCCAGCTACTGTAAGCGGGTGTGGTGCAATGAAGCTTCTGTATGCGGGAGTGGTGCAATGTAGTTACTGTATGCGGGTGTGATGCAATGTTGCTACTGTATGCTGTTGTGGTGCAATGTTGCTACTGTATGCGTGTGTGGTGCAATGTTGCTAGTGTATGCGGGTGTGGTGCGATGTAGCTACTGTATGCGGGTGTGGTGCAATGTAGCTACTGTATGCGGGTGTGGTGCAATGTAGCTACTGTATGCGGGTGTGGTGCAATGTAGCTACTGTATGCGGGTGTGGTGCAGTGTTGCTACTGTATGCGGGTGTGGTGCAACCTATATACTATATGCCGGTGTGGTGCAACCTAGCTACTGTATGCGGGTGTGGTGCAACCTAGCTACTGTATGCGGGTGTGGGACAACCTAGCCATTGTATGCGGGTGTGGGGCAACCTAGCTTCTGTATGCGGGTGTGGTGCAATGTAGCTACTGTATGCGGGTGTGGTGCAATGTAGCTACTGTATGCGGGTGTGGTGCAATGTTGCTACTGTATGCGGGTGTGGTGCAATGTAGCTACTGTATGCGGGTGTGGTGCAATGTTGCTACTGTATGCGGGTGTGGTGCAACCGATATACTGTATGCCGGTGTGGTGCAACCTAGCTACTGTATGCGGGTGTGGTGCAATGTAGCTAATATGCGGGCTGGTGCAATGTAGCTACTGTATGCGGGTGTGGTGCAACCTAGCTACTGTATGCGGGTGTGGTGCAACCTAGCTACTGTATGCGGGTGTGGGGAAACCTAGCTTCTGTGTGCGGGTGTGAGACAACATAGCTACTGTATGCTGGTGTGGTGCAATGTTGCTACTGTATGCTGGTGTGGTGCAACCTAGCTACTGTATGCTGGTGTGGTGCAACCTAGCTACTGTATGCGGGTGTGGGACAACCTAGCTACTGTATGCGGGTGTGGTGCAACCTAGCTACTGTATGTGGGTGTGGTGCAATGTTGCTTCTACGTCACACAAGGTTTCTCAAATTGTGTATCAAGAAAATTATTTACATATGAATATAATGTGCTTTAAAAAATGTTAAATTTTTTCAGAGAGATTGGTTTTACCAATTAAATATCATGTTAGAAATGACGGGTATCATGAGTAAATATTTTGCTTTATTCAACCCCATGTGAACGCCCTCAGGCGCGTCCACGAGAAGTACAAAGAAGCGACTCTTGACATCAAGACGCCTAACCTCAACGCCAACAACTTCGTAAGTTATGGGTCGTATAATTTGACTGGCTTGGGTATTGAAAGGAATACGTATACTTTTGAATTACCGCTCTGATTAACTCAATACATTTCTATAGATGTGTTCCGATTAACTTGATGCATCTCTATAAATATGTTTGCAGTGAACGAGGAGATTCGACGGGTGATGTAGCAAGTCTTTGACTTTGCCTGAAATGTGTTTTAATTGTTAGAATGAGATTGCCGGCACAAAAATAACGATCATATAATTTGTGAAGGCATAATTCGGAGTTATATTTAAGCTGGATGTTTTTCTAAATAATCAATGGATAAGTCATATCGTCAAAATTTATTTTTTGATGTGGTGTAGCTTTCCTAGTTGCACGAAGTAACGTACACGTTTTGAGACGCCATTCATAGTTGCACGAAGTAACGTACACGTTTTGAGACGCCATTCACAGTCGCATGAAGTAACGTACACATTTTGAGACGCCATTCATAGTCGCGCGGAGTAACGTACACGTTTTGAGACGCCATTCATGGTCGCATGAAGTAACGTACACGTTTTGAGACGCCATTCATAGTCGCACGAAGTAACGTACACGTTTTGAGACGCTATTTCAAATTCAAACGATAAGTTCCCCGTGAGTGAAATCATCTCGACCTTCTAATTTTGGAGCTGAATCCCAAGGTATTTATCTACATGATGGTTTAATTTTTGGAAGAAGTATAGCTCATGACTATGCATTTTCATGAGGCGCTTCCTACCGTTAGAAGAGCCGAATAATAAAGGTAAGGCCGGAAAAATGAAAAAATATGAGTTTAATTAAACCTAACATCTAACATTTGTAATGTTGATAGAACGCTGCATTTTTAAAGTTTGTCCCTCGGTTGAATTTCAATAGAAAATGATTTCTAGAAACATCGCTGTTCATTTAATGGTAGGCAATGACAATTCAAATAACAGTTGAAGGTACAATATCATAGGCCAACTTTCAACCGAACGTTTGTGTACGATCAACCATTGCAAATTTTTGGTCTGCTATGTTTAATGATAAAGATAATAGAAACAATATAGATTTTTCTAAATTATCACAGTGATGTCATCATCGGAAAAACCTATAGTCCGTAGCCAGGTATCGAACCCGACGTCGCTGGTATGAGAGATTTTCGCATACCAGCGACGTCGGGTTCGATTCCTGGCTATGGACTATAGGTTTTTCCGATGATGACATCACTGTGATAATTTAGATAAGTCTACCAACGATATTGTTGGTATATTCTCTTTCTCAATATTGATTTTTGTAGTCAATAATTCTGCAGATTTGTTTTCATTGTTCACTGATATTTAAAGATAATTTGTGGAAAAAAGTATCCTCTTCTTCTACAGATCTCAGGAGGATATCAAAATTCACCAGAAAAGAGAGCATCTCCCAGTCACTGGTCGAAGAGTCTCTTCAACAAGTCGTCCTCCTTAAGCCACAATCCATACGTGACAGTGGAAACGAAAGATAGGATTCACAATGAAAAGGATCCTGATGACGAGGAAGCCAATCTCATGAGTCACGACTCGAGCAGTGGTCAGAGCAGCTTTAGAAGCAGCGACAAGGAGTCGACCACAACTTCTTCTGATGTTCATCGGATGGACGGTCCACCGACGGGCACTTTGCCACTTAACAACCACGCCACTAAGGATAGAATTCCTAGTGAAATCGCCAGTACATCGCCCTTCGCAGGATTGCACTACTCTACCATAGATAATGTCGATAGAGAAGATTTTAATGAAGATGATCCAAATAACGTTGCAAGCACGACCACCGTTAGAAGGATGCCAATCCAAGATGATTACTCAGCGTTGACAATTATGTCTGAAACCGGGACTCGTGGATCCGATTTTTCAAGCCTAGCCTATTTGCGCACAGGAGTTAATCATGGAATTCCTTCGATGGTTTGTGATTCCGATTCTGAGTTTTCTGGGGTGAATGAGTCACAAGACTTGATAGCAATGCTGTCTCAAAAAATTGGACTTGGAGACCTCTCGGTGGAAGACGCTTTCCCTGATATCCATGCTCCAAACCCATCAAAAATGGATTCCCCAAGTGAAAATAGCGCCTACGTAATGGCAGGCGTTCCACGTCAAAAAAATTTTATAGGACCTACAGACGAAAACCATTATGATCAGACTACGAAAATTGGAATACACGATCGCTGTAGCAGTTCAGCTAACCAGACAAAATACAAAAGATGGGTCGATGGGTCCGAGCGTTCACACTTCTTGGAGTCTTTTGACACTGGATCGGAAAATAAGATAGTTCTTTGTGAAGACAAAAATACAACTTATTTAGTTGAAACTGACCTCATGACTTTGATAGCTCAACAGGCAGGATTGAAAGATCTTTCATCAGAAGATGTTCTACCATACATAAACGAACCAAAACCTTCGGGTGTACTTCAAGGTCCTAGTTTCAGCCCGTACGTGTTAGCTGGCATGTCCCTACCTGAACTCAATCATGACACGAGTGGAGCTCCATATTGTTTATCTAGACACGGGGAAGTCTACGACCAGTTTATTCAGCTTCCCCCAGACCAAATTGCTAAAGTTGTTGTGAAGCCACCAGCAGTATCAGCTCTGACAGAGCACTATTCTGAATACCAGGCAGGGAGTTGTCCGGATCTCACTGCCAATCGAGCTGATATTTATTCAGGTAAAGAAACTCAAAAGTTCATGTATCAACTGGCTCAACAAACTGGGTTTGGTCACTTATCCATCGAAGATGTTTTTCCTTGTGCTCGCAATAGCACTTCAGTAGCACCTCATACGAAGGTTCAGAACCGTCCGTACGTGATGACCGCCATTCCTCCGCGTGCAGATTCTGGAAAGACTGGAGACCACTACATTCATCACGGCGTGGGTGACAAAATCGCCACTACGACTGGAGGCAACGCACTACCTCTAAAGGGGTCTTCCAACAGAAGCCAAATTCAACATCCTTACGTTACAACAGGGGTCAAGACGGAAACCTTCGCAGAAATTAGTGAAACCAAATGTTTTTCCCAAATTCAACCTCCTTATGTCACAACTGGTCCTAAGAAATATATATTTGAAAAGAATGGAAACCAAACTCTTACCCAAATTCAGCCTTATGTCACAGCTGGTTCCAAGAACAGATCACTTGGAAAAAATTGTGGAAACCAATCTCTTACTGAAATTCAGTCTCCTTACGTCACGACCGGGGTCAAGAACACTGGCGAATTGGTCACTCAAGCAAGTCCGAATACTGCAGGCAGTCTAACTGCACTGCATCTACAGGGAAACACCCAGCAGTTTGTTTTGCTGGCTGAAGATCAGGCAGTACTCGCAAATGATGAAACCGTCGTTAACATCCCGGGATTGGGGATGCTGACCTTGCGTTCAAACTCTCCAAGTCATGTTGTAAAAGACAGCACTGCGAATGTTGTAACACAAAAAGTAGCTAACCCACCGCAATATCAGAGTGAGTGTTTTCCAGAATTACCTGCCGAGTATTGCACGAGTGGAACCAGGGAGGCTTTAGAATCAACCGTCAATAATATTTTTTCCGTAAGATGTCCGCCTTTGCTGCGTCGCCACCACAGCAGTGTGGACAGCGGTTACGTTCCATCGGAGAGTGAGTCTTTTATGAACTGTGGAGACCGATGGAGCGTTGAGTCGAATCAGATCGACGAAGAAGACGAAGCAATCGATCCGTTTGATTCGGAACAAAAAAACGTACGAACAGTGAGGAATGAAATTTCCACGGACTATTTAAATTACATATTGGACAAGTACCAAAATGCAGAAAACAATCTGGGACAATCCCTGCTTCCGACATCTTATACAGGGTCAAGCTGTGAGGTAGATAACGAAATGAAATTAATTAATTCAAAAAGAGAACCGGTCTGAAACCGATTCAACTTTTCCAAATATGACAGTAATACTTAAAATACTATTCACAGTGCAGTTCTAGAGATGTTCTTAATAAAATTGTTGTGGAACACGTTCGAAATCAGATTCGGCCATGGGTGTCCTCTATGATAATATTCGTGTTGATGTGTTTAAATAGTTTCATAATTTCCTTCAAAATGGTTAGCTACAAACAAAAATATCTCAAAGCCGTTGACCTTTTCTTGAGAACTTGTGGAGCGAACAATTTTCTTGTTCTACATACGTCCCGTAAATTACATTTGCTTCTAGTAATGGGCTATCTTTTCTCGTATTGCTCACCACACAGCGTTGGCATCATTTTCAACAGAGAGCCATAAATAAACACCAGATAGACCTAGCATTAGGTGCATCTGTAGATGGACTTAAAGATACCACGTGTTGCCCTAGCATTCTATTTACTTATACTCAAACTGTGTGACTGGTAGCGTTGATGTTCTACGAGTAAAGGTGAGAAAGCTCTGACCAACCTTCTAGAGAGCAAACTCTGACCAATCTGGGAGACTCCAAATCTTCTAGCGAGCAAACTCCGACCAATCTTGGAGCCTCCAACCTTCAAGCTAGCAAACTCCGACCAATCTTCGAACATCCAACCTTCTAGCGAGCAGACTCTGACCAATCTTGGGGCCCAATCTTATAGCGAGCGAACTCTGACCAATTTTGGAGCCTCCAATCTTTTAGAGAGCAAACTCTGACCAATCGTGGGGCATCCAATTTTCTAGCAAGCAAACTCTGACCAATCTTGGGGCCCAATCTTCTAGCGAGCAAACTCTGACAAATCTTGGAGCCTCCAATCATTTAGAGAGCAAACTCTGACCAATCTTAGAACCTCCAATTTTCTAGCGAGCAAACTCAAACCAATCTTGGGGCCTCCTATTTTTTAGCGAACAAACTCTGGCCAATATTGGGGCCTCTAACCTTTTAGAGGCAAACTCTGACCAATCTTGTAGCCTCCAATCTTCTAGCGAGCAAACTCTGACCAATCTTAGGGCCTCCAATCTTCTAACAAGCAAACTCTGACAAATCTTGGGGCTAAGGGCTCAAAAAGGTAGCGGTCACAAAGAGATTGATATTTAATTCTTTTTTTGTTCTCTGTCGCGTTGGCAGCCCTGCCAGCCTCAAAAGGAGTGCCAGGCAAGTGACTCGTCGCAAAGGTGTCCATGCAGGTGCAATCCCAATAAAAAAAATTCCCTCTAAAGAAGGGGAAGACTGTAACGCCGTCGGTCGCTCACCATCGCCTCAATCGATGCCGGGCTCGCGGATCGTACCAAGGCCGACTTTGCGTAGCACTCGGTCTATTCCGTCATTCAGAGCCAAATGTCTAGGATGACGACCTTCACTGTAAGGGCACGAGAGCGCGTGAGTGCCAGACTCATTCATACGCTGACCGCAGCGGCAGAGCTGCGGATAACACACCGGCGCACCCACTCTGAGCGCAAGAGCAATTCGAAGCGAATCAGGGTCTAATAAAGTACTCAGAGGGGCGGCAAGAAATATTTCCAGCCAAGAACCGCTACCGAGACAAGAAGCAGCCAGGAGACGAGCCTTAGTTTTGAGATCTTGTGCCTCAAGTAACAGACCGTCCAAAGTTACCCTTACTCCTTCCCTGTCACAAGACTTCTGGATAGTGCAGCAGTCCCCTCTCTGGTGCGATCGCTTCATTACCATGCCCAGTTTTCCATGCCAGCACTGCTTCCGGAAGTTCGTTAGTCTGCACCAAAACGTTAACGTTTGACAGAAGGGCTTCGACTAAGGGACCGACCCAGTGCAGAGATGAGTTGAAGCTAGGCAGGGCGATATCCTTCACCTTGCGAATGCCTAAACCTCCAGAACTGACTGGGAGAGTCACTTGCTTTCACGAAAAACCTGAAAAAGAAATGTTAGTAATCGTTGGGAAAGCTTCTCGGACGGATTCGTCGAAACTAGCTAGGTAATTAGCGTGCAGGTCTGTGGGAGCAACGCGCAACAGATACTGGAGTTTGGGAATGGCGAAGCAGTTTTTCAGTAGGGTGAGAGCTTGGTGTTGCTCAATTACGCTCAGTCGAGAGGTCATCAATTTAACGTAGTCAATTTTGCCTGCAAGCGCTTCTGGAATAGCTTGGACAGAGATGGGTGCGCCGAGAACAGTGCTACGTTCCGCAGACGCCATATTGATGTCAGGGATGACCTCGCTGAAAAGAGTCTCTGTGATCTCCCTGGACGCCATGTCCGAACTGTTAACGTAGATCAACTCGCATTTTTGCTGTTCACATCCAAGCCTATTTGGTTTAACTTTACTCGCAGGTCACGGAAGTCCGTTAAAACGATATCCGGCTCTCCCCCGAGCGTGGCGTCATCCAAGTACCAAATTTTCAATTCTGAAACTACACTTCACGCAATTTGGTCGACACCGAGGGAAAAGAGAGCGGGTCCCATGGGGTCTCCCTGTTGGATACCAGTTGCAGAGTGGATTGTTTCATCGCCAAAAAACAACAAAGAATGCTCCGAATATGCTTTCCAAAGGAGTCGGTACACACTAGGAGTGCGCTCACGGGCAGCTTGCTAGAAAACATCGCGCCGGATACAATTGAACGCGTTCTTCAAATCCAATTTAAGAACGACGCGATCTGGTGGGACGTTAGCGATGTAACGGCGCGAGGCATGCACAGCCGCTTCGATGCCTCCTTTGGTGGCAAACCCTAGTTGAACCGGACGCAATTGACTGCCCAAACGATTAGTCAAAGGGGCACAACCAACCTTTGTGGCTAATCGCCGGAGGGTGTTGCCGACGGCAATGGATCGGATACAGAGATGTTTCTTAAAAAGGGCGCAAAGTGAGGCACCATAAAAGACCTTACTGGCATTAAGAGGGATTTCCCTTTGAAGTGTCAAGTTGACAAATTTTGTGAGAGTTTAGGCAAGACGGACTCCGACACCGCCAGCATTTTTCTTCAGGAGTGACTCAAGGTGACCGGGTCTGAGGCCATCCGGACCAAGTCTTCATTGCCTTCATGACCTCGTCGACGGTAGCGATAACCGGAGATGCAAGGTCACCGTCGGAAGGTGCTGGAAGTGAGATATCCACCGAGCTGTCCGGATGTTTATCGCGCAAATCTTGCAAAGTTTCTGAGCAGAATGGGGCTAGTGACTCGCTTGAAGAAGCTACCCGAACGGCCCCTCGAAGATCGAAATCGGCAAATTTCGTATTTACTGTTGCCTTCAATCTATCGTCTGAGTTTTGTTTGACAGAAGTAGCGGTGGTTTGATCGATCAGCTCCCAAGAGGGCAATACTGGCAAGTCCCTTCTGTTCATGTATTCCCGCACTTGCAGACGTACACGTGGAGTTAGCAAGAGCTGCTTAGCGTCGGAAAAAATAGTGTTGGGACACCGCAGACCCCAAAAGCTGAATGCCATGAGCCGGGCCCGTGCGAGGAGAGTTCGTTCTCGAATGCAGACACTGAAGAGTAAATCGAGTGCTTCTGCCGCTTGAATGGTCACTCCTTTCGGGATCTTGTTTAAGACCTTGATGTAGCGCTTACTTTGCCAAAGTAGGTGTCGAAGTCAACAGAACCTTGCTCACCTAATGGTTTCGAAGGTTGAGTCGTCGGGGCGCCGCTACAGCGAGAGCAATGCCAGAACTCGGCGTTTCTGGCTTTGAGAGCGTTCATTTTTACGCATGAAAAATAAAAGAACCCGATTGAGCTGAAGTGGAGGCTGAACCGCCGAGGCGGTGCTGCTGGGGCGACGTCTCTTTCAGCGCTCCCTCCAGTGCTCTCAACCCAGGCAAGAGAGTCCGCACCGACAGCGCCTGGTGGCGTGATGACGTCTGAATCCCGCCGAAAGTGCACAGGAGAGACTGCAGTTCCCCCACTGGTGACCTCGTCACTCTTCGGTTCAGCTGCGTATAGCTGGTCTGGCTGGTTATGGCATGCTCGGCCATGTCGACTTGCACAGATCGAGGAGCAGAAACGAATGCCGCCAGAGGCTCTAGTTCTATAATAGCCGCAACTGTTAGAATTACACGTGCCTACAGTGCAACGGCAGCAGCGACCCAAATTGTCGGTCATCGACAGGGAGGCGGCGTAATTGAACAGTGGAATTTACCATCTACGAGAGACTGTCGGACTCATTTAGCCCTAGCAAAAACAACCTATTCCAATAAACACGCTGTACTGAGATAGGTTTAAACAACTCGATTTCCTTGAAAATAATTACCTGCGGTCAGAAATGTAAACGTAAATGTAAAGACTTTTTGAAAAACACACTACACGACAATTCCATGATGGGCTAGGAAATTTTATGAGATTATACTAACATGTGGCAGTGAGGGGAATAGAAATTAGTAATTGGCTCTCAAAATCGTGATAAGTCATTGATCTAACAGCTACATTTAGCTGAGCGACTTGCTCCTGCGGATATCCTATAATCATTATCTAGCGCGATGTAAATAAAAAAAATAGGTTTTCCTAACCTAGAAGTAGCCGTGAAAAATTACAACTTTGGTTTTGACCGAATATGGGTGATAGCCGAAAGAGTAAACTGGTAGAGCTGCCAACGCGGCAGCAAACAAAAAAAAAAGTATCGATCTCTTCGTGACCGCTACCTTTTTGAGCCCTTGGCTATCGAGAGGACAGGCGTTATCGGCAAAACCAGCAGCATCCTGATCCACAAAATTGGCCGACGGTTATCTGCCGCCTCTGGGGACCCTCGAGAAACGTTCTGGTTGAAACAGAGGCTAGGACTGGCGGTGCAACGTGGTAACGCTTTGAGTGTACAATTAGCTTGTAAGCCTATCAATTTGGGGAGTTATAGATCGGATCTTTGTTAAGGTAGAGGGGGTTTGCCGTTACTCCAGCAGGGCTGGAGGCGGTAGTAGTATGGTTGGATGCCACAACTTCTGGCGAGTGTTGGGGCGAGGGGTCTCCCTACTCTTTGGGGGCCTTAGGATTTTGGGGCCTTTAACCTTCTAGCGAGCAAACTCTGACCAATCTTGGGGCCCCAACCTCTTAGCGGCAACCAAAGTGAAAAGTCAACTAGGGTACTTTGTGCTAAAGTATGAACATTTGTGAATTAGGCGGGTATTTTTTGTTACTTTTGTGAATATTGGGGCTTATAGCGTTATTTGGAAAGATTGTATTCCTAATCTGAGAGATAAGTGGCCAAGTACTCGAATGCCAATTGACGTTCTTTCGTACATTTCGTTAAAATCTATTGATTTAGGGTAACTATTAATATTGAGTAATAAAAGAAACCCATGTTGGTTATTTTCCAGCTTTCCGTTGTGTTCTAAATGTTTTGCTGGTGTTACAACTATCTGTTGGGCCTGTTTCTTTAAACTGGTATTATCCTAAATATATATTTCTAACCTGTTGTGGTGTCTAACAGATCAATTAGATTTCTTCGTAAATCAAAATTCTATCGAAAGATTGAGAAAATTCGAATACGACATGAGCATTCGATTGAGTTGTTCGTCATTTACCCCGTAATCGAGTAATTACGAGTTTTATAAGCTATTCAGTTGCTATTTGCCGATGATACGACCCTGGGTGCGGATTCAGAGGAGAAGCTATGTAGGCTAGTGTCTGAGTTTGGTAGAGTGTGTGAGAGGAGGAAGCTTCGAGTGAACGTGGGTAAGAGTAAAGTAATGAGATGCTCAAGGACTGTCGATGCGAGCAAAATAAGTGTCACCCTAAGTGGAGAGCTCTTGGAGGAAGTTCAGTATATTAAGTATCTAGGCTCCCATTTGGAGATAACTGAACTAGTGGAAACTGAAGTGAAGGCGCGAGTGAAGGAGGGGTGTAAAGTGTTGGGTGCACTGAAGAGTGTAATGAGCTGTAGGACATTGAAAATGGAAGCAAAGAGAGGGCTGTATGAGGGTGTTGTTGTCCCAACTGTGCTCTACGGAGCTGAGACTTAGGGGGTGAGAGCAGAGGAGAGAAGAAGGTTGAATGTTTTCGAGATGAAATGTTTGAGGAGCATGGCTGGAGTAACGCTGAGAGACTGGATCACCAACGACGTGGTTTGAATCAGAACAGGAATGGTGAAGAAGTTGAAGGAC
>SDVV010026019.1:0-12326 GCA_016164225.1 Gammarus roeselii | reverse complement strand
GAGTCCCGCGGATCCCACGAGTACCTCCTCTCCCTGGGTCACCTAGTCTCAACCAACCTCGATGCATATAATAAAAATAACCACTGCAAAATTTATCACCATGAAAAAAGGGCAGAGAAATATGATAGAGCCCAAGCAAGAAGAAGTAATAAAATACTAAAATAAAGTGTTAATGATCTATAAAACGAATAATCATCATCCATCCACCCCAAATCGCTGCAAGGGGGGAGCAGAGGTTCCAGGATTCAGAGGGGCCTCTATAGGGTCCCACAGTTTCTCAAAAGGCTCCCAAAGGGTCTCAAGGGTGTCCCTAAGGGCCCCAGAAAGATCCAAGTGGACCACCCCAAATCCACCTGGTCTCCCAAGTCCCCCGGGTTCCCGAAACCCCGGGTCCTCGAGTCCCGCGGTTCCCACGAGGACCTCCTCTCCCTGGGTCACCTTGTTTCAACCAACCTCGATGCATTTAATAAAAATAACCAATGCAAAATTTATCACCATGAAAAAAGGGCAGAGAAATATAATAGAGCCCAAGCAAGAAGAAATAATAAAATACTAAAATAAAGTGTTAATGATCTATAAAATGAATAATCATCCATCCACCCCAATTTGTCAGTGAAGCGTACGATTGCAACAGAGGGATCATGCCTTGATCTTGATCCTAGCCCAATTTGTGATCATCATCTTCATTTGCTTAATAATAAAGGAAAAATTCTGAAAATGATTAGACGTGCCCATCCATATACTTCACTTGCGGATTCAGCTGTGAGCATAATGACAAGCTGCTCATGCGGATGTCTTTGCATAAGCATGTGGTAAATATTTGCAGATGTGGATGAGGTAGTCGCTCAATCATTAGTCCCTTACCCTACATAAAAACGGCTTCGCCATCCAAAAGCTCCAGTACCTGCTGAGCTTTGCTCCTACTCACACGGAAATCACCTAGCGAGAAACTGTCGCTGTTATCACCACCGTATCATTCCAAGGTTTTGGTGGATTTTTTTAGTTGATTTGAGCCTCATTTCCACCGGAGCCTCAACGTGAGTCCTAATAGGTCCCTGGTAGGGTGCGACCGTCATTAAATCAGGTAAGTTCGCACGGCCTTGCGTGCGAAAATATTAGTCTTGTCAAGATGAAATCCGTACATATTTCAATTGTGGCATGTACGCGTACTAGCGCGTACGAGAGGGTTAAGAGTTAACGCGTATCTTCGTAAATGTATCTATATCTCTGTGCGTAATGGGGTGGAGAGACCACCTCACTTGCACAGGTGTTTGGGATTTAGACAGCTTCGTATAGTCCGGTGTGTTTACCAAAAGCAATAAGCTTTTTACGGTAGGTTGGGTCAGTGAGTAGGCTTTGTAGGTTGCACGGGGGATTTATGAACGCTCGTCGGGCTGCTGCGAGTGCGTTGCAATTCATCGGTAAGTGTTTCACGCTGATAGCCACTTGGTGGCAACAGGGGCAAGGTGGCACGTTGGTCCTATGTCGACATCCATCAGGTGGTTGTGGAGTTATCCACTTGTGTCACGTGCACAAGCGGTTGATGAACACTTGGTCTTTTCTGTTGGTGAACATTGTTTCACATTTTACGACTGAGGGTTTGACAGAAAACATTTTTAGTCCACTCTGTTGCCACATTTCAACCCATCGGGATGCTATAAGGGAGTTGATAATAAGGAACCAGTCCCTGTAATGTATTGCCAGTTTAGCAAGAGAGTCCGCAAGTTCGTTTACTCTTATTCCCGCCTGTCCGGGGATCCAGCAGAATTCAACTGCCTGACCCGTCTCGGACATCTCGAAGAGATCGTGTTGCATTTTACGTAGAGCGGGAAGTTCATAGTGCAGTGTTTTAAGCTGGGCGAGGACACTCAGACTGTCTGAGAATACGACGTAATTGGGGAGTGATCTGTTTCGGCAATAGGGATGGCTTGTTCGAGTGCGTGGAGCTCCGCGGAGAACAGGGAGGCCTATTGTGGGAGGGTGGCCGAGAGTGGGATGTTCCCGCACACAGCAGCGGCTCCCACTCCGTCCTCGGTTTTGAAGCCGTCAGTGTATACATATATGGCGGTGCTCTAAATATTCTTCCTCAAGTAGTCTTAGGAATTCCTGCCGGTACGCGTTGGTTGGAGTAGTCGCTTTAGGGTACACTTGCAGGTCTAAGTTGACCGGTGGTGGGTTGATCATCCATGTTGGTGTGTTAATTTGAAGAATTAAGATAGGAGAATGAAGGCTTAATAGCTTTACGATTGATATTCAGCGAGGTCAGCAGGTTGTCCACACGAAGGGATAACGGTGGGCATGTGCTGTACTTAGTCGCGAAAAGGCGCTTATCGGTTATGTTGTTGATGTGGCTGACTGCGGGTTGTTGGTTAGACTTCTAGTCTTAAAATAGTATTGTAGCAAAAGTTTGACTTGCCGGAGCGAATGTGGAAGCTCGTTAGCGAGCACGTTAGGTTTTTTTCGTGGAAATAAGCTATTCTAATAGTCACTTTGTGTACACCAGGCACCAGAAAGACCCAGGATATCACATTGACCAGTTTCATTATTTTCATCTTGGCATTCTGTCGGTTCTTAGTTGAAACTGTTCTGTCAACCGGTATCGTTTCTTCGCCGACTGACAAACTCCAGGAATCAGTGTTAGCTTGGAAGGCTTGGACTGGCAACGATGCGATCACGCCAAAGGGAGACGGTTGCGCTATCCTAAAGTCATGTGACACGGAGAAAGTTAGGCTAATCTTGGAGGGTCTAATCCACGGAGCACCCGATTCTAAAACTAAGGCTCGATTTCCTGCTGCCTCCTGCCACGATCGCAGTTCCTGTCTGGATGTCATTCCTGACGCCTTTGTAGGTACTCAGTTGAATTCTGACTAGGTATGCTTGCTCTTGCACGCAGAGTTGATTGATGGGTCAATGTGTTGCCCACAGCTGCGGACAGCTTAAAGATGAATTGAACATCGCACGCTCCAATGCCTTGACAGCGGTTGTCGTCATTCCAAACATTTGGCCCTCAAAGAGATAATTGAACGAGCTCCACGTTAGGACACGTCAAGTACAATCCGTGAGTCTGGCATCGATCGTGGCGATGGAAAACGTCCTGACGGTGTTACTGTCTTTCCTTTTCTAGGAAGAAAAAGACTTTGATGGGAACCTTTTCGCTGCGAGTTCCTTGTCTAACGTATCCAACGTGGCTGGCAGGGCAGCCAATGGGGTCGGGAACGAAAAAATAAAAAAAGCATCTGTCTCTTTGTGACTGTTACATTTTTTAGCCCGTGTATATCGAGACGTCGATTGGTTAGCGTAAAGGAGCCGTCGTGGCAGAGTGGTTAGTGTATCCGACTGCAGTGTCAGCCTCTGGTACTGCATGTCGCGAATTAGAGCCTCGGCATGGACACGGCGGTCATGTAGCGGGGAGATTGGGCACCTCCCCTCTCTGTGTCAGCCCAACTTAGCCACCCTCCTAACTATGGGAAAACGGCTGTATGTCTATACATACATACATACATACCCCCGTCTAGTGGTGCTATTGATCCTTGATCCGCGACATCGCCTGCCAGACATTTGCCACCTCTGGAGAACCTCGAGAAGCATTCTATTTGAAGCAAAAGCAAGGACTTGCTGCGAAACACGCATTGCACTTGGTGTTCAATTAGCAAGTAGGTATATCAACTCGAAGAGTTTTAGTTCGGATCCCTTGTTACAGTAGAGGTTGTAGGCCGTTACTCCGGCAGGAGGCTGATTGCGGCAGCAGGAATGGTTCAAAGTCAAAACACACGGGAGAACAGAGCTGGCGACAGGGGTCTGTGACCCTCCGTCGAGGCCCAAGGGAATAAACGATAGAGGCATCTTTTCGGTGCCTTCGAGCTTCTTATCATAAAAAATATTGAGCAGTAATTAGTTCCTTGATTCATCTTTCCATGTCAACCTTCTGTTATTCATCTGTGACAGTTTATAAATGTTGTTTCCTTTTCAATGTTGTATATTCTGTTCATTTACCCATATTTTATATTTATCCTGTTAAATTTAAATTGCGAGTACATAAACTCGTGATCATTTATTTCGTTCACTCCCCACACACCCCTTAATTAACCTTTAATTATCAAAGACAGTTTAATAGTCTTAGTAGTAGTGGGCTTGGGACGGGCTGGAGTGTCCATTCCAGCTGCATCCCGAAATTAAATTTGCAGCACAACTAGCCCAGCCTAGAGGAGGTGCCCATCGTACATAGCTACCGGATGCTGAAGGCTCCAACAGTGTTAGTAGCAACCATGACGGCAATAGCCCAAACGTCACATTTTCTTAGCAAAGGGGTGGATTAGTCTACCAGTGGTTGTCGAGGTGGATTTTAAAGGTGTTCACGTTGTTACTGTTTACCACTTCATGTGATAAACGGTTTCAAATGCTTGGTACCTTAATTGAAAAGTAGTTCTCAGCTACTGATATTCTGAATGATTTTAGCTGCAGTATTTGCCCATTATTTATGGTCTTTGGGTAATAATCTCGGCAAAAGAAGCCCTCAGAGCTGGCTCTAGTAAACTCATTTAGCTAGGTATTTTAAAGTTTCTATAACCTGACCTCCAAGTAGTCTTCCATCAAGTGATATCAGTTTCATCAGTTTCAGTTCATAGATTCCTTGCGGATAAGTGTTTATTTCTTAGTTCCACAATGATTTTGGTGGCTCGGTGCTGAACGCGTTCCATTTTGGTAATTTCCCCTCTTAGGTGAGGAGGCCTGACGAGTGAAGTATATAACGGAAGCACGATGTCCCAGGACTTGTAGTGGAAGGAAGGGCTCTATTGAGTTGCTTGTTGCTAGCTTTCACTTGTTTTTTTCCACTAGAGATTTTTGGTGATGAATATCCCGAGGTCTCGTTGCTGGTCGACTTCAGTCAGATGTTGGTCTGATATCACGTAAGTAGAATTTGAATTTTGTGATCCTATATGCACATCAGTCCTTTTTTGAATATTAAAGTCATTTGCCACTTATCAGACCAGTCCATTAGTTTATCAAGATCCATTTGAATGGTTATGCGATCATGCTCATAGCCCGCTCTGTGGCAGAGTTTAGTGTCGTCAGCAAATTTTGATAACTTGCTATCGATGTCGGGGTCCCCAGGTCATTTATATAGATTATAAAAAGAAAGGGTACAAGAACACTGCCCTGGGGTACTACTGATGTTACCGCAACCCAAAGACTTTTCATTGAGAGACACAGACCCGTTGCTTGCGACCCGTGGGCCAATTTCGGAGCCATTTGGCCACGTTTCCAGTTATGTCAAGCGCTTCCACTTCTCATGGGGACCTTATGAAAAGCTTATTTGGAAGTCAAGATAAACCAGGTCGACAGCTGTGGTTTCTCTCGTGGTGACATGTTATGCTTGTTTTTATAAATCTTTCAGTGGTTTTGCCGACCACATACGTGAAGCTGATTGGTCAATTGTTTCCTGGCACTTTTACTACTACCCTTCTTGAAAATGGCTGTGATGTTTGCTGTTTCTAATCTTCTGTAATAATTCCAGTAGTCCAAGACCTATCAAAGACCTACATCAGTGGAAGGCATATGATTTCGGAGAGGCTCCGTAGCATTCTTGAATACAGATCATCTGGTCCATGTAGATTTGTAAATATTCAATTTGCTGAGTTGTTCTTTTACTTCACAATTGTGGATATTTTTCAACGGTTGCACTTCTCCAGGCAGTTTGACTTCTGGTATAATATTCATGTTTTCATCTGGGAACACTGTTGCAAAGTACTCGTTGGTTATCATAGACATCTCTGCATCGCATGATTTTAGATCACCTGCACTATGTCGTTGAGGCCGATGCCGTCACGAACAAAACACTCCTGGCCGATTTAGCGACATTTTTTTTATTGTTTCTCTTGGCCCTTCTGACCACTCTTCGCTCTTCTACCAGCCCGCTTATGCGCTGGTTCTGACTTGTGTGTTGGATCAGTAGTAGTAGAAGCTGCTTCCATGTTCCACCGGAGTCTCCACGCGAAGTTAATGCAGACTCCCCCCTCGGGCGGTTTGTGTCGGATCAGTTTTGTGAACTTAGTGCAATGTCTGTCGCCGAGCAATTGCTTCAAGTACTTCATTATCTAACCAAGATGGATTGTTTATATGTACTTTTCTCTCTGGGATGTATCGCTTGCTTGCTTGCACCACACCATCTCCAGGATACGCAAAGCATTCATGAGCGGTCCTCCCCTCCCATCGAATTGGTACCCGAAGTTTTTGTTTGTGATTTCGTCCCTCAAGCATTCAAATTTTGCTCTTCGAAAATTGTAGTTATACATTGCTTTTCTCATATTGTTCGATTCGCTGTGATGTAGAATTCAATAGTAGGGTAATCACCTACATTTTATTTGATTGTTATCAGTTTTACCAATTGTTCATCAGTTGATGAAACAAGGTCGAACATGTTAGGCCCTCTGGTTGGTTCATCCACGTACTGTGTTAGGTTGTTATTATTGACGAGTCGTATCAACCAAGTCACCCCTATGTTCAGCTTTTAGTTTTGTCCTATTGATGTCAGGTAGTTGAAGTCCCCATCAAGATACTCTCACGAGATGAGGAAATGATATTGTCCAATTCGTCAAAAAGGACATATTCTTTTCATTCTGTTATTATTGAATAACGGTATGCTGGCGAAAATTTCAGGACTATCCCTTCAGACGGCATAATGTCTACTCGGATTACCTCATAAGTTGTCGTCACTTTTGCTCTGCGAAGTATTGGGCGAAGGGTTTCTTTGACATAATGCACTGACCCTCGCCTCTCTTGCTTGGAGAAGGCTTGTCTTCACTGAAGGTCCTAAGTCCTTGACTGCCTATTCCCGCCTGGAGATTTGTCTTCCATGTCCAACCACAATTCGTTGATTCCAACTATGTCATATATGCTCATTTTCACTATAGCTTGAAGAAGATCTATCCTGGGCATTAGTGACTGGACGTTTCTTAGAAGAACTTTTTGTTTTTTACTCATAGATGCTTTGGTTGACATGTCATCTCTTGAGCTGCGCCAAGAGCCACTCGATTCACTAACATGAATATTTCTGCTGCCTTACTCAACTCTTTTGTCAAGGGTTTTCCTCGGTAGCTGCACGAAATCTTGTTCCTCGTTTAAATCGATTTAGTCCCGTGTTAGATGTTACCGTTCGTTTCTTGAGCGACGTAGTTTCCCGGTCTTATTCCTGTGCTCATCATGAACCGTTTCTTGGTGTGATATATTTGTACTGCATTGCCGAGAAGGATGCCGAATTGCATTTTGCCGTGCGCATTGAGATCCCTTTAATCACAGTGAAATATTGCAGGTCTTCCCGCATAAACAGGTTCAGTATTGACATGACTTAGTCCTTCTTCGTTAGCTATTTTTCCCACAGCCCGATTGATGAACTTTATCATGCCATAAATCGTGTCAGTGACGTCCATCCTTTAACGTTTGTTCATTTCCTTCACATTCATAAGGTTTTGGTATTTCTCCAGAAGCAGGGCGTATTAACTTGCAGGTTCTCTAGACCCACTAGAGCGTTTATGAGGTAGTCCTTTTTCGTGCTCAGTTTTTTTTTAACATGAACTGTGGCACCGGAACGATAGAGCACTTTGCTATCCATCTACCGCTGTTTGAGAGGCGTCATGTCATGGTACTTCACTGTACTATCGCCATCCAGAAAATGCACAGTATATTTATTTTCCGTCTTAAGTGGGTCATGTATGAGATTTGGAATTAGGGGGCATTTTCCACCTTGTGTCACAGTATACCTTCTTTGCTGTTTCCATCGCTTGCCCGCACCCAGTCATCTCTCTGCTGACCGTCATTTGCATTAGGGTTATTCCCTGGCACTCTGGGCCTTGATGCCACTCCAGGCCTAGTACTCCCTGCTTGCCTCCCGGTGCCACATGTAACTCCATGTGGGTGGTGAGATAAAAGCTGTAGCAATCAGCTGGGGGCTGTTTGGGGGATGTTCACCGAGAAATGAAGAGGTGGGCGGCGGGCGGTGAAAAGAGTGGGTGGGCAGCGAGAGGTAGATTGGGGGTATTCAATGAGAAAGGAGGCAGTAGGCGTAGGGGGTAATCACTGGAGAATGTGGGTGATGCTGGTTGATGTACCTACCAGCAGTAAGTGCAGCCACATTTGCTTGAACTCGTCCAACTCTCTCTCAATTATGTTTACGATGTGCTGCAACATTGAAGTAAGATCTTCGTGAGTGGCAAAAATTCGTCTTTGCTGCAATCTTAGCATAACAGTGGTTACATTAAAGTGTACAGCAAAACATGTTTTGTTGCAGCTGAAACAGAAGAAGGTTGGACGCATTCTCGTGTCGTTACCGTTCGTGGTGCTATACACTGACGTAGGTTGCCGGGACGGGAGGGAGTGGAGAGGGGGGGGAGGGGGCTGGAAGGGCAGAGATAAAGGTTTGTGCTGCTCTTGGTCTGCTTCGTGTTATCGGCCCAGGAAGTCCGGATTAATTCAACAAGAAAAGTCCGTATTTGTTCAACATTTTCTATAAAATGAAGTAATTCGTTTCAAAATTGACGTTCCGTAGGCTCAACACTACGTGAGTAAGAAGAATATATAATCACAAGTTGAAGATTTTTCGCTTGTATAATTTCCATTAGAGGTGTGTAAACAAATATTGTCAGTATAAATTAAATATCAGTTAACCCCACTGATTTTCTGTGACTAAATAGTTCAATGTAAAGTTAACTTTCGGATTGACATGCTGAAAATGGAGAAAAGCAAAAGTTTTCAAACAATGACTATTGATTTTTTTGGTCTGTTTTAGTACTTGTGAGTAGCAAAGGTGATTCTTAGAACGGCTCACGCCGACGAAGAATTGATTCATATTACACGAGAAATTTGGAATTGCAATAATTTATCAACTTGTCCATATGCGTATTATTTGCCACACTGAACAGTGGCTGAGAGCCTGTCTCAACTCTTCCGTTCAGAAACTAGGAAACGACGAGAGCGGGGGGTGTTTTAGCGTTCAATATGTAACGTCTTCAATATGTCCCCCATTTAAAGTACGATTTAGAGCATTGAATCCGCTTTACATGAATTTATTTTCAATAATCCTGCAAAATCAGTTTTATTTACATAATAAAATGCAGAATAGAATGCTCGCAGACACGACGTGAATATGCGAGTTGAAACCATAAACAGAACGATCCCTTCAGGTACCCACCTTACAGAAAATGTAGCCTGACCTCTGATCACGTGAAAAACTATACCATTGAAGTAAATAATTTATTTTCATGGTACATTTTATCAATGAGGTGCAAATATATTAATAATATATATCTGGTCACCAATGATTGTAAAAAGCCTTCTGAAAATGCAGATTACAGTATACAGAAATCAATAAGATGTCAAAGTCCTATTGATTCGAATGCGAACAAAATTTTCCCCCAATCGTAGCTTGTACAGCATTTACTAAATGAAAGGCATCGAGGCAATCAATACCAACTCACCACGTAGTTGCGAGCAATTTTGAACAGCAGAGTCTGCGGAAGGTTGGAAGTTGGGATGCTGGAGGGTGTGACAACATTCTTCAAAGTGGCTCTACACTCAACGGCCACGTGAATATCAGTTTTAGTTTGAAAATGGTTCAGTTTACTCTTCAGTTTCGTTAGCACAACAGTAGCGCCCAGTGCTTTTGATTTGGTGTCATCAATCTCGTCTATTTCAAGTTCAAAGCGGTCATCGAGGATCTGAACCGCTCTCATGAATTTTTTCACGATGTTCCTATACCTCACGAGCTCGGCGTGTCTCTCATCCAGCGACGCTATGTCGCTCTGAACTTTCTCCTCTACTTTTGGAATATCTTCTGTAAGAGCCGCATTGATTTTGGGGATGGCATCCTCAATAAGTTCAATTCCGACATCGCGGTTCTCTACAGCGCATCTCGTGCAGTAAAACTCTTTTATATCTTTGGCCCAGTACTCATAAGACTTCGAGTGCTTCTCACAGAGACCAAACTGATCTATTATGTTGGTCATATCCTCTTTGTCATCCTCGTCCGCTTGCAGCTTATCAGGCAGAGCTGGCAAATCGAACCCCGCCCAGTCACTGAGGCAAGTTGGACAGTTGTGCATGCCGCTCGCCTTCAGGCGAATGAGGCAAAGCAGGCAGAAGCGGTGGCCGCAAGGGAGCGACACAGATCGGTAAAAGTAGGAGTTGAATGGGTTTGCACATATTTCACAGGCATCTACGGTAGCAGGAGCCATAGCGAAATGACTAATTACAAGTAACGTTGCCTTTTTAAAAATTTGCAGGTAGAGGAAAAATTGATTAGTAACAAAATTTGCCACGGAATTGAAAAAGCTCATGACACATCACTGTAAAAGTTGCCCTGCTAATGTTTTCATCTGAATAGCCTATCTTCGATGCCATATCGTCGCATAAATACATCTCAGCAGGTATTCTAATAATCCCTTGCTGACGGCAGTATGTATTAGTGAGGGATACGAACTGTCTCCATAAAAAGAAATATGGAGCAGAATACCGCTTGTGCATGAAAATCCTTATATTAATGGGAATAATGTTCGACTCCTAAGTAGGTTCATTGTATGCGTGTGGACATCAGGTTGGGAGGCGACTCCTAATATAATGTGTGTAGTGTTATGCCTAACTGTTCCAACTTTGATATTTACATGGAAGAAAAGGAAACATAATGCAATATAGGCACGCTGCTCTTTCTCATAAATTGTATGTTGTGGTCTTGACGTATGCTCTTCTAGTGCATAATATAAATGAATTGATATGGACATTATTGTTGCCAAATTTGTTTTCATTTTGTAACGATCATTGTACCATCGAGTGCGTTAATAAAGTATTATTGTATCGGACCGGTAGTGATGCACACATTCTCAACTGCCGCCGCATCAGTGATTCAGACCGACATGGGTATAAGAAAAATCAAGGAATTTTGCATCGAAGAAGGCTGGAAGATTTTGCTGACTCCAGTTCCGTTCCTGTGTGGATAACAATAATTATTCCAATAATCTCTTATCAATCTACACGATCTAATTTTTCAATCCACAACCCTTTTTATGGATAGTTAAGAAGTTAAAAGGTACCATCCACGATGTTTCCACGACAGGTCACTCGAGTATTATTAAGGTCGAAGCGAAGTACACTCCCTGCTAATCAATATGCAGCGATTGGGTGTGCGAGTCTTGTTTAGGATTGTGTAGTTTTCACTTCGAAGTTTGTCTCGTAGGATCATAAAAACGGCGTACTCAAAAAAGAAATTGTCCCTTAGTTTGTAAACTCCAAATTGTTCTCCAATGTTTGCAACCCAAGTAAATTAATAGAAGCTAGATAATTCGTCTATAATCGAGGCCTTTCTTTAAATTATTGAATGGCAATCTAGGATTCAAAGTTGTTGCTTGACACAGTTCAAGTCGTCACACAAACATCCCAGTACCAATGACCCAATCTGTACAATTAAGTAATACATATTTTCTAATTAGTTGTTTCCCTGCTGTTGTCTTTTGTTAAACGAATTCTCTGGTAGTGATTTTTTCTAATACGATTAACATGAACTTTTGCCAAACATTGCCGATATGCAAGAGTTTCCTAATCGAAATTAGTATTTCTCTTAATGAAATAAGTGAATTTAACTAAATGACATTGTACGGAACTGGCAGTTATATTAAATTTCCCTAAATTCCATCTACTGAAACGTCACTATAGATTAAGGGGTCCAAGTCCACCGGAGCTTCCGACGCGAGTCTGTGTCATCGGGCCGTCAAACGTCATTAAAAAATGGCATCTCTCAATGTGTTGACAGCCGACTCTATTGCTTGTATTAAATATAATAAAATTTATTAGGAGATTTATTAGGAGCTACATCACATCCACATCCTTTATTTTGTTTGTCTTTAGATCGATTATGCCTATGACCCAAAGCATCACTATGCTTTACTGTATTAATCTGTAATTTAAAAATCGAGTTATTATAATGTGCTTTCTTCGCCAAATGCGAAATAATTGAAAAATTTGACATTGTGATAACCAAATGGCTGTAATAAATATCGACAGTTTGAGTGAGTTAGGGCATGAGAAAAAATTAACTGTCTTTGGAGAAGTGCATTTTATCGCCGCCAGACTACAGACATTGATTGTTGTATTTAACGCACAGCAAACCACGATTTGGGAGTAGTTAAAAGGGTCTACATTTTCAGTGAAGAATTGATGATAGGGGTAAATAGAGTTAGTTTTAGCGGTGGGGGGAGCGAGGGGAGGGTAGGGCGGAGTCATTGATAGGACGGGTGGACAGCCCGGGTGACGGATGCTGCTTTCGGATCAGTCATAAGGAATAT
>SDVV010026018.1:0-12327 GCA_016164225.1 Gammarus roeselii | reverse complement strand
ACCTCACTGTCATAGCCGGACACTGTCATAACCGCTAAAAATCTTTCATCCCACGTGCTTTCTACCTAACGATGATTCAGCCCACACGCATTTTCCACCACTTCAAAATCTGCCACTGTCATATCTGCCACTGTCATTTCAGCGAAACAGGCGTACCAACCTAACAGTTATCACTTTAGTGAAACTTCAATAAAAAAACGCTAAAAAACAGTATTACGTACCCTAAAAAAATTCGTATGTTTGCCCCGCGGGTTAGAAATACGTACCTTTGCCCCGCGGGTTAGAAACACGTACCCTAGGTTAGGTTAGGTTGGGCAGGAAAAGTTTCATTAAAGTGATAACCGGTAGAATGGTACGACTGGTGGCTGATTCTGACGTGAAAGAAAAAGATTTTCGCCAGAATGACACTGGCAGATCTGACAGTGGCTGGTGTGACTGAGGAACGGTGTGGATGTACGCTGTTAAAAAATGGAACCGTAGGTAGGTTGTCGGAACAACTTGGGGGTTATAAGGCAGTTGGCGGAGATGATAGGGGTTGATCTGACGTTAGCTATAGAAGAATTTAGCGCCAGAGATAGCGACCCCTAGAGGAGCGGTTCATCTGCTTCGACTTGCTTCAGGACCCTGGCAGTCAAACAGTTGGGCACACCTTCATTGCAGCTGCCGTTTTAGGCCATAATGATGGTCCACACATTCAAGTTTTCCCATCGCTGATATTCTTTACTTTTTTTATTTACTTTTAGCCGTTCAGTTCAGTATCTTACACGTCGTTTAGTTAGTTATATTTATCGGTGGTTTCTTTCCTGTGCCAAGTATATTTTTAAGGCAAGTTACTCCTTTCATCATTCAATTTCACAGTGTGGTTGCTGTTCACCTCTTTGGGCTCTTACGATTATTTCAAGGTGTATTTGTCTTATGTTATGATAAAGTTGATTTTATTTAGCCTGTTTCTGTCTGCCAACTTGCTATATTTATATATGTGTTTTTGATTACCTCTTTGTGTTCATTCATTTGTTTTATTCGCAGGCTCACGAATATTTTTTCGAGCATTTTCTTTGGGACTATTTATTATTGTTATTTTTCAGTTTGCTCCTAGTTTCCTATTATCTCCCATTCGTGTCTTTAAAGATTTTTTATGCGCTTATTAGGATTTATCGTGTGCCCTCATGATAATTTTGTGTAATTTGTAAATGTCATATTTTGATTTGCTCTATCAGCTGTTACCCATATCCTGCCAAAACAAAAGCCTTAATTTTTTTTCCGGTTACTTTTAGGTCATTATTGGAGGCTATCTGCTGAGGCAAGTTTTTCTTAAATTACTTATATTCCTACGTTCACGGTTATTTTCTTAGGCATTTTCTTTTAGGACAATTAATAGAGGTTATTATTCAGTTTACTTCAATTTTCCTACTTACTCCAATTCATGTCTTGGCAGATTACATTTATGCGCTTATTAGCATTCATTCTTGTGTTCTCATGATTATTTTCTGGTGTAATTTGTATATGTCATATTTAATTTATCTTTCGGCTATCACCCATACTAAGTCATACCAAGGTTGTAATTTTTCACAGCTACTTCTAGGTTTCTTTTGGTGGCCATCTGCAGTGTAAATTTTCGCTGTCTTAGCATATGTAGATGCCCATAACGAAAAAAAATTGCCAACAAAAAATAACAATATTCTTGATGACGACACAGGTAGGAAAACCTATTTTTTATTTACAGCGCGCTAGATAATAATTATATGATAACCGCAGGAGCAAGTCGCTCAGCTAAATGTAACTGTTAGATCAATGACTTATCACGTTTTTGAGAGCCAATGACTAATTTCCCTTCCCCCTCACTGCCACATGTTGGTATAATCTCATAAAATTTCCTAGCCCATCATGGAATTGTCGTGTAGTAGTATTTTCGAAAAGTATTGAATTACAGTCTTTACATTTCTGACCGCAGGCGATTATTTTAAAGAAAACCTACTTGTTTAAACCTTTTTTAGTACAGCGTTTTTATTGGAATAGGTTGATTTTGCTTGGGCTTAATGAGTCCGACAGTCTCTCGTGGATAGTAAATTCCATTGTTAAATTACGCCGCCTCCCTTGCGATGACCGACAATTTGGGTCTCTGCTGCCGTTGCACTGTAGGCACGTGTAATTCTAACAGTAGCGGCTCTTATAGAGCTAGAGCCCCGGGCGGCGTTCGTTTCTGCTCCTCGATCTGTGCAAGCCGACCTGGTCGAGCATGCCATAACCAGCCAGACCAGCTATACGCAGCTGAACCGGAGAGTTCAAGGGGAACTGCAGTCTCTCCTGTGCGCTTTCGGCAGGATGCAGACGTCATCACGGCACCCGGCGCTGTCGGTGCGGACTCTCTTGCCTCGGTTGAGAGCACTGGAGGGAGCGCTGAAAGGGACGTCGCCCCAGCCGACAGTGCTACAGATTTGCCTACCGTCTCGAACCAATCCAGCTCACGGGCTCTGTCTACCGGTTTGGAGACCGCGGCAGAGGCAGCGGCCTTCTTCGCACCGTCACGGGCGGTTCAGTCCGCCCTTCCCCCCGTTGGCACCTCTAATACTGCTATACCAACAGCCTCCAGCTAGCAAAATAGATCCAGATAATTAAAAAAAAAATTGTCATGAATGCAGGAGCACTATTACCAGAAATAAAAACTTAATTTCGTTTTCCAAATGCCGCAAATTTTATCATTTTTCATGCGTAAAAATGAACACTCTCAAAGGAAGAAACGCCGAGTTCTGGCATTGCTCTCGCTGTAGCGTCGTCCCGACGACCCAACCTTTAGAATCATCACGCGAGCAAGGCTCTATTGACTTCGACATCTACATTGGCAAATGTAAGCGCTACATCAAGGTTTCGAACAAGATGCCGAAAAGAGTGACCATTCTATTGGCAGAAACACTTGATTCACTCTTAAGTGTCTGCATTCGGGAACGAACTCCCCTTGCATGGGCCCGGCTCATGGAATTCACCTTTTGGGGTCTGCGGTGTCCCAACACTAACTTTTCCGACGCTAAGCAGCCCTCGCTAACTTCACGTGTACGTCTCCAAGTGTGGGTTGCCCTCTTGGGAGCTGGTCGATCAACCACCGCTGTTACTGTCAGACAAAACTCAGACGATAGATTGAAGGCAACAGTAAATGCGAAGTTTGCCGATTTCGACCTTCGAGGGGCCATTCGGGTAGCTTCTTCAAGCGAGTTACTAGCCCCATTCTGCCCAGAAACTTAGCAAGATTTGCGCGATAAACATCCGGACAGCCCGGCGGATATCTCTTTTTCAGCACCTCCCGACGATGACCTTGCATCTCCGGGTATCGCTACCGTCGACGAGGTCACGAAGGCAATGAAGACTTTTCCACATGGTTCCGGTGCCGGTCCGAATGGCCTCAGACCCGGTCACCTTGAGTCACTCCTGAAGAAAAATGCTGGCGGTGCCGTAGTCCATCCTGCCTCAACTCCCACAAAAATTTTCAACATGACACTTCAGGTTAAACTCCCTCCTTCTGCCAGCAAGGTCTTTTATGGTGCCTCACTTTGCGCTCTTTTTAAGAAACACGTCGGTATCCGACTTATTGCTGTTGGCAACACCCTCCGGTGATTAGCCACAAAAGTTGGTTGTGTCCTGTCCGGTTCAACTAGGGTTTGCCACCAAAGGAGGCTGCGGAGCGGCAGTGCATGCCACGCGCCGTTACATCGCTAACGACCCACCAGATCGCGCCGTTCTTGAATTGAATTTGAAGAACGTGTTCAATTGTATCCGGCGCGATGTCTTCTTGCAAGCTGCCCGCGAGCGCACTCCCAGTATGTACCGACTTCTTTGGCAAGCATATTCGGAGCATTCTTTGTTGTTTTTTGGCGATGAAACAATCCACTCTGCAACTGGTATCCAACAGGGAGACCCCATGGGGCCTGCTCTATTTTTACTCGGTGTCGACCAAATTGCGCGAAGTGCAGTTTCAGAATTGAATATTTGGTACTTGGATGACGCCACGCTCGGGGAGGGGGGAGCCAGACATCGTTTTAACGGACTTCTGTGACCTGCGAGTAAAGTTAAACCAAATTGGCTTGGATGTTTACGGGCACAAATGCGAGTTGATCCACGTTAATAGTTCGGACATGGCGTCCAGGGAGATCACAGATACTTTTTTCCGCGAGGTCATCCCTTACATCAAAATTGCGTCTGCTGAACGTAGCACTGTTCTCGGCGCACCCATCTCTGCCCAAACTATTCCAGAAGCGCTTGCAGGCAAAATTGACGACTTTAAATTGACGCCCTCTCGACTGAGCGTAATTGAGCCACACCAAGCTCATACCCTACTGAAAAACTGCTTCGCCATTCCCAACTCCAATATCTGTTGCACGTTGCTCCCACATATCTGCACGCTAATTACCTCGCTAGTTTCGACGAATCCGTCCGAGAAGCTTTCTCAACGATTACTAACATTTCTTTATCCGATTTTCCGTGGAAGGAAGCCACTCTCCCAGTCAGTTCTGGGGACTTGGCATTCGCAAGGCGCAGGATATCACCCTGCCCAGCTTCATCTCATCTCTGCATTCTGTCGGTCCCTTAGTCGAAGCCTTCTGTCAAACGTTAACTTTTTGGCGCAGACTAACGAGCTTCCGGAAGCAGTGCTGGCATAGAAAGCTGGGCATGGTGATGAAGCCATCCCATTAGAGGGGACTGCTGCACTATCCAGAAGTCATGGGACAGAGAAGGAGTAAGGGTAACTTTGGATGGTCTGTTACATGAGGCTCGTCTTCTGGCTGCTTCTTGTCACGATAGCGGTTCTTGGCTGGAAGTAATTCCTGCTGCCCCTCTTGGTACTTTATTGGACTCTGACTCGCTTCGAATTGCTCTTGCGCTCAGAGTGGGTGCGCCGGTGTGTTATCCGCAGCTCTGCCGCTGCGGTCAGCGAATGGATGAGTCCGGCACTCACGCGCTCCTGTGCCTTTACTGCGGAGGTCGTCATCCTAGACATTTGGCTCTGAATGACAACATTGAACGAGCGCTACGTAAAGTCGGCCTTGTACGATCTGCGAGCCAGGCATCGATCGAGGCGATGGTAAGCGACCTGACGGCGTTACAGTCTTTCCCTTCTTTAGAGGGAAAAACCTTTGCAGGGATTGCACCTGCGTGGACACCTTCGCGACGAGTCACTTGCCTGGCACTTCTTTAGAGGCTGGCAGGGCTTCCAACGCGACAGAGAACAAAAAAAGAAACAAGTATCAATCTCTTTGTGACTGCTACCTTTTTGAGCGCTTGGTTATCGAGACGACCGGCGTTATCGGCAAAACCAGCAGCCTCCTGATCCACACAATCGGCCGACGGTTATCTACCGCCTCTGGAGACCCTCGCGAAACGTTCTGGCTGAAGCAGAGGCTAGGACTGGCTGTGCAACGTGGCAACGCTTTGAGTGTATAATTAGCTTGTATGCCTATCAATTCGGGGAGTTATAGATCGGATCTTTGTTAAGGTAGAGAAGGTAGGCCGTTACTCCAGCAGGGCTGGAGGCGGTAGTAGTATGGTTGGATGCCACAACTTCTGGCGAGTGTTGGGGCCAGGGGTCTCCCTACTCTTTGGGAGCCTCAAGAAATAAATGGTGGAGGCATCTTCCCGGGGCCTTCAGGCCCCTTTAAAAAAAAAACTAATGCTTGCTTCACACCATCCATCCACCCAAACTTTGGTCTACCTCTAGGCCTACTTCCACTCACCTCAGCCTTCATCGTCCGCTTTACCAATCTTCCTTCATCTATTCTCATCATGTTCCCGTACCATCTCAGAACACGCGAATATACTCTGTTCTATAACTTCTTCATCACCCCCGTTCTAATTCGGACAACGTCGTTATTGATTCTGTCTCTCAGCGTCACTCCAGCCATGCCCCTTAAACATTTCATCTCTAAAACATTCAACCTTTTTCTCTCTTCAGCTCTCACTCCCCACGTCTGAGCTCCGTAGAGCACTGTTCGAACAACTACACCCACCTACAATCCTCTCTTTGCAACCATCCCCATCGTCCTACAAATCATTCCACTCTCCAATGCACCCAACATTTTACTTCCTTCCTTCACTCACGACTTCACCTCAGTTTTTACTGGTTCAGTCTTCTCCACATGGGAGCCCAAATACTTAAAACACTGAACTTCCTCCAATACCTCTCCATTTAAGAGGACACTAATTCTCTTTGCATCGACATTTTATGAGCATCTCATTCCTTTAATTTTACCCAAACTCACTCGAAGCTTCCTCCTCATGCGCATTTTACCAAACTCCGACACTAGCCTAAGCAGCTTCGTCTCTAAATCCGCCAATAGTGCCGTATCATCTGCAAACAATAACTTACTCAACTGCCAATTCCAACCATTCGCTTCCAACAGCTCCTAGCCGCGACCCATTGCACCACTCGCGTTCACTTCCCTGACCACTTCATCCATGTAGAGATTAAAAAGCCAGGGAGACATAACGCAGTCTTGTCTCAAGTCCATTTGCACTGTGAACCAATCACTCACCACGTTTCCCACTCTGACACATGCTCTGCTGCACAAATAGAAACTCTGACCCCCTTTCAACAGATTTCCGCCCACTCCATACAAACACGACGCTTCCTGTGGACTCTGTTGTAGACTTTTCTAAATCCATGAAGGCCCAGAACATATACTTTTCCTTTGCAAAGTAATTCTCACAGACTTGTTTTTCTGCAAAAATCTGATTGGAACACCCACTATCACTCCTAGAAATACACTTTTCCTGGCCAATTTCACCATCCGTAGTCTTTTATCCATTTAATCAGCACTCTCCCGTACTACTTACCGACCACACATAACAAACAGATACCTCTTAAGTTGCAGCACTAATTTTTATCTAATTTTTCCTTAAGCAGCGGAACAATGCAAGCACTGCACTGCACCCGACACAGAACACAGATTCTGCAGTATCACCAGCTATTCGACAATCGTTACTCCACCTCTTTTCAATCACTCAGTCGTAATGCCATCTAAACCAGGAGATTTCCCTGTTTTTTAATTTTTCATCCCCTCTACCGCCTCCCGCACCTCCTTTCTAGTAACACGTCTCACTTTCACCAACATCAACAATGTCAGCCTTTCTGACATCCTTGACATACAACAACTCATAAAAAAAAATTACCAACCTTTCCCGTGCATCAGCAATTTCCAACAACAATAGGCCGTTTTCATCTTCCACCACCTCCTCCTTTCCGGTCTCTACCTTTATCACCCTCTTCACCTCTTTCCAGAACATCTTTTTATTCCCCTAAAAATTCTGGCACAACCATCAGCGTCTCCTTTTGCTGTCCTCACCACTCGCTCATAAGTGTAGAAAGATAACAATAGACCATTTGACCCAAACTAGGTTGCCTTTTGATAGCAAGAGGATTAGTTCTGAAGTAGAACGTCTAAGAGATCTTCATGCGCAATTTCTATTTTAAAAATATCAAGGAAGGGAACGGTTTAGCTATTAATAGGCTATTTATGTAGAACTTATCGAGCCGAGACTTCAACGTTTCAATTGTATTGCTATTTACCACCTTTGCTGGAAGTTTGTTCCATTCTTCGACAACTCTATACGTGAAAAATATGCGCTTGTTCTCGAGTGAGAAACGTTTCCCAACTAATTTGAATCCATTGTTCCTAGTCACTCCGTTCGTATCTAGTGTTAAAAGGTTCGCTCGGTCGACGTTCTCCTGGCTCTTCATAATCTCCCAAACTTTGATCATGTCGCCTTAGACACGACGTTTCTCAAGCGAATAAAGATTGAGTTCACGTAGCCTGTCTTTGTACGATTTAATCCGCAGCGAGGGGATGAGTTTGGTAGCTCTACGTTGAACCTTCTCTTATTTAATAACGTCTTTTTATTGATATGGAGACCAGAACTTAACCTAACACTCGAGATGCGGTCTAACAAATGCATTAAATAACTTGAACATACTGCGTGGATTTTTGTACGAGATAGTGCGGGATATCATACCTAGAATTTTGTTGCCTTTCTTGGCAGCATCGTTACGTTGCTTGCTATTGTTTAAGTCATTACTAATGATGACTCCTAAATCTCTCTCATTCAGTGACAGAAATGAGTTTCTTTCTGGACATTGAATATTCGTGATTGAGGTTAAGAGGACCTATGTGTATAACTTTGCGTTTGTCTATATTAAATTTTGTTTGCCATTTTTCTGACCAATCTAGAATTTTATTCAAGTTTAGTTGGATCTGTTGGAACTCTAATACGGTTTGCACGTTTCCTCCTATCTTACAACGTACGTTGCTATAGAGTACGTTGCTTTCAAGATCGTTAATAAATATAATAAAGAGAACCGAACCTAGCACGGATCCTTGAGGCACGCCGATTGTAACATTGCCCCAGGAGGAGGAAGTGCCGTTTCAGCACGACTCGCTGCCGTCTGTCCGTAAGCCAGCATTTTATTCAGTTGTTAAGCTCGATTCGAGTACTGATGCTGTGCAATTTACTAACTAGGCGCTTGTGGAGGACTTTATCAAAGGCTTTTTGAAAGTCAAGGTTAATGATATCGAAGGGAGATTTTGTGTCGCGGATTTCGATTATATTCTTGAAAAAAAGTAGCACGTTTGTGAGACAGGAACGGTTGTGTCTAAAACCATGCATAGAGTCGCCAATCAATTTGTTTGGTTCTAAGAATTCTGTAATTTTATCCGTTAGCAAACTTTACTTCATTTTGCCAATGACTGAGGTAAGACTAATTGGACGGTAATTTCCGGGACACTTTTTGTCCCCTTTTTTTTAAATTACGGTAACGTTGGCCTCTCTCCATTTAGAGGGACAGCTGCCATTTGTGAGAGATTGAGTGAAAATATTTGATAAATATTCGGCAATATTGTTTTTTTAGTCTCTTTCAGAATTCTGGGATGAACTTAGTGTGGACCTGAAGATTTTGTGACTTTCAATTTATCCATATATTTAATAACTTTGTCGGGGAAAAAGTTCACTGTGCTGAGGGCTTCAATTCGTCTTTCTGCTATGATATCCTCAGGATCGGGAATGTCCTGATTCTCTAACGTGAATACAGAAAAAAGGATTCATTAAGTAGGGCACACATTTTGGTGCCGCCCGTTTCTGGCTCACCAACATCGTTCTTGAGAGGACCAATAACAGATTTTTTTGTTGTTGCTCGAAACATAACTGAAAATTTGTTTTGGATCAGTTTTGGCATTGGCGGCAATTTTATTTTCAAAATCTTTCTTCTTTCGTTTCAGGACCCTCATTAGATCTCTTCTGCTGATGTTGTACTCATTTTTTGCTACGTCGTCATGAGCATGTTCCTTTTTTATCTAGTGCTTTGCTTTCTTTCGTGACTGAAGGCGCTGCTGTTCTCCTTTGCAGTACTTAGGCTGATTGACTGCTGTTCGCCTATTTTTTGCGCGGGATATGCTCTTATTGAATTTTTTTAAGTGCAGTCAAGAAATAGTTAAGCGATTGGTTGACATCTTGTCCGAGGGTTATATTTGCTGACGCCATTGACTCTCTTATGCCATCAAAGTTAGCTTATCTAAAGCTTGGGATTTTTTCACAGTTTATTGACGTTTTCAACTCAAGCTCTATTGAAAAGCGGATACAGTTGTGGTCGCTAGTTCCGAGGGGTTCTCCTACTTCGACGTTCGTGACATGAGAGTCGCTTGCACTAAATAGGAGATCAAGAATATAGCTACAACTTTTAGGTGTCTTCCCTACTTGGGTCATGAACGTATCGTCTGCAAAATCAATCAGACGTTAGCCGGTGGCAGTGCATTCGTTTGTTTCCCAATCAATGTCAGGGATATTGAAATCTCCAAGCACAATACTGTGCTGTGTTGTGACGACATCGACGAGGTTATTGTAAAAAGCGACATCTTCTGCAACCTTGCTTTTTTGGGGGACGATAGACGAGAGTGATTTGCCATTTTATATGTTTACCGACTAGCTTGATTGATACTATGTCTTGTCTGTTGTTTGGAATGTGACTTCTAATATTTGTAGAGTGTTTTTCACAAGAAACAGCACTCCACCGCCCTCTCGACCTTGTCTATCCTTGTGAAATAGTGAGCAACCGGGAAGAGTAAATTCGCTTTAATAATGCTTGGTGGTCAATTTCATCCACGATTCCGTGATTGTTATTATGTCGATACTTTCATTCGTTGCAAGGATACCTAATTCTTCGATCTTGTCTCGGAGACTTCTAACGTTCACATGATAACATTTCAGAGTACCAATGGTCACATTGACATGATTTTCTTGAGTTATGCTGATTCTACTTTGAGGCCTTGTGTTGGGGCCCAGACTTTCGTTTACATTTACGCGGGTTGTACTAGCGGAACAGCGACTACTGCCTCTAACTCGGACTGGATTGATGACAGGAACTTTATTGCAAGGACCTGCGGTAATGTTCTGATGGGCTCCCGTTCTGGTTGTGTAACTCTTGTTGGCACGGGTGGTGGCCGTTGGGTCATTCCGTCGGGCACAGCTGGCGGAGTTGTGGGATGGATATCGAGTGCGTTTTTTGACTTATTTTCGATGGCATGACCTGCGCCGATGTTTTTAATGATGTTTTCGAGAGTTCAGTCCGTACGTGTTTAGGCGAGCCTTGTTGGTGTTTCTGTTGAGGTTATAGTACTTCAGATCGATCATTGTATCCCAATGATCAGAGAATGGAATTTTCTGAGCTTAGCAGAATGTTGCTAGGCGATTGTTAAGTAAATCATCTGATTTAACTTGTATCTACTTTGGTTTGGATGGGGCCGGATGCCAGTGACATGGATGTTCGCGTTTGAGCTTTTGACATTGGTTAGCATGGTTTCATACCCTTTTCATGTCGATTCCATCTGCGACACGTCTTTACCTCCAACTTGTAGTATAATTCGTTTGGAAGAATGTATCTTTTCCTTTTCAATTATGCCGTCGACCTCGTCGATTTTCAAGTCTGCTTTGCCGAATATTTTCAGTTGAATTATCTCTTTACGCTGATTTGATTGGAAGATGGTGACATTGTAGTCACCAACCACAATAACTTCCTCTGGATTCTGTGAGTCCATTTCATCGGGTAATACATCAAATCGGTTACGTGTTTTGGGTATGATGTGATGTGGTAGTGGCACAACGTGCGTTGCACTGTCACAGCGTGGCTGCCTCCTGCTTACTATAGTTGTGTACAGTGCATCGATTCCTCTGAGTGAGTTTTCTATCAATTTGATGCTGTCATTTGTCTCTGCGTCCAGAGTTGAAAGCTTTTTGACCAAGTCGGAATCTAGGTGCACTTGAAGTTCTTTCATTTGATCCAGGGTGGCCTCAGTAGTTTCTCCGACAGCTGCTAGTTCACTGTTCATCAGATCTTTGAATTTGTGGAATGGTTTCAACACGTTTTTCAATTTTTATTCAACAGCTAGCAACCGGGTGTCCGTGTTGCCTGTCTTTGTTTTGGATGAGTCGTTGGAGGCATGACTAAGTAGTGCCTTCAATTATTTGATTTCCTCTGCCTGTTGTTTGATTTCTTCTGCCTGTTGACATAGTTTCCATCGCGCTGCCTTGCATTCCCCATTTGAGAGACTACTGCGCAGATTTATGGCAGGGCTAGAAGAACTATCGCAAACCATTAGTTCGGCTGCGTACGATTGATGGCATAGGCCACATGCTAACTTAGCCTGAACCATCTTCGGCTGGCAAAGAGATTACCGGTGGGAAAATGGACCTGTCGCTTGAGTTTAATTTTTGTGATTTCTTGTAGACAGCAGATATGAATGTAATAATTATAATTATTTGTGGGATGTGACGGTCCAATCGACGAATTGAAAACGGAATTAGAACAGAATTAGTACAAAAGCGAGTCGGATGCGCGTTGTCATCGGATGCGCATCAGCACTAAGTTACTTCCTTCTGCGGGATTGAGATTAATGCAAAGCCAAACTAATTCGTAGCTGCTCCCTTCTGCTTCCTAATGTTGTAGAAATGATAGCATGATTCTGGGGATCAACCTTGTACCAGACATGACCGGCGGAGTATCAGAAGATGACTGAAAAATTAAATAAATTTCAGTAAATATATTGCTCTGAAATCATAGCACGATTCTAAGCTTCAAGATGTAAAGTATCACTACCGGGCATTCTATAGTTATTTTGAGCAAGACCCACCTACAATAGTTATTTTGAGTATGTACCACCTTCAATATGAGCATGAACCACCTACAGTATACCAGTCACGGTACAATGCAATGATACTACCTAATACATGGTACTTATGGTTTTGTTACAGAGAACCGGCCACATTTGACAATGTTGAAAAACGGAATATCAGAATTAC
>SDVV010026017.1:0-12327 GCA_016164225.1 Gammarus roeselii | reverse complement strand
ATTCAACGTTTTATGTTACGCTTAAAAATATAACAAAATTGAAGAGACCAATCTTTTATGACTGAGCTCCACTGAAATGCAGGAAGTATTTTTGCATCTCAGCCATGCAATTAAGCATTCAGTCAGTGATTAGGGACAGCGATAGATGGATATTGATGTTTTCAGAAATACTGCATTTTTATTATGTGACTACAGAAATAACCAAACAAAACTATGCGGCGCTGATCGGAGTATGAGAGTTAAGAGATAATAATTTTCCTCTTGACTCCCAGGGCTCTAATAAAGTATTCACGGGATAAAGCCACTCAAGGAAATAAAATATACCTGCGGGATTTAACTGATGACATTAGCAGCTTTAAACGACAGTTATAGTCTTATAAGTGATACGAAATTTTGAGAGTTCTAGATTTACACGTTAATAAAAAGCATTTTTTCTGTGCTGAAGAGAAATTTCCCACCTATGTAATACTGTTGAGCAATTGATAGGAAAGAATGCAGTGGATAGATGGAATGGATCGAGGAAATGAAGAAAGAGGTGGGAAAGTAGCAGGAAACATGAAAAGGAGTGGCGGGAAGGAAAATTGGTAGGCTATATTAGGAGTGGAGAATGGGGAGAAATATAATAGCCACTCAATTTAGAATCGGTATAGAGTATTATGAGAGGTAGTACCAGTTGATACTCCACGCCGCCCACATTTTTTCCTATTTCCCTGTCTTTTTAATTGAGTACGTGTTCCATACTCCACACTCTTTCAACTTAGCTCATAACCCGCAAGCCAATTACCACGTCACACCAACTACAGGCAGTCTGTCACCACTTCACAGGCCCCTCCCAAGTTCAATCGCCTCTTCATGTTCTTTGATGTTGATTTGTGGTGACAAACTTTCCTATCAAGAATGATAGTTCAAAAAATAATTCCTAATTGGCATTTGTAAACAGTTGTAACAGTTGCAACAGTATGTTACAAAAAGATTGTACAGTTTGGGCGTTAGTTCATTTTACAGTTATGATATTTCAGGGTACAGAATTGAAGGCCCTATTTAAGCTATGTAAAGCTTCTAGAGCAACCCAACCCTTACAAACTAACCTATCGATATTATCTATCCTAAAATACTTAAAAATGTATGTGTCTTGAACTATTAAGCCCAGACACCAACTGGAAATAACAGCACGGACAGTTAAAATACCCGACACCATTTGACGAGAGTCCTATTAATATTGAAAAAATGAAAATTCAAATAAACTGCAAAGCTGTTGAGCCAGTAATTCCTCTGCTTCCAACAAGGTAACAAATTCAAAAACGATTGTGAGACGTTGAGAAAACAATAAAGCGATAATAAATCATTGCTGGACTAGTAAGATGATAAGTATTACTCTTTCAGTCTTGACTTGAAGATTGTTTGTGAATCATTCTGACGTTAAACAGGAGTTAGCAAGTTCCAAATTGTAACACAATTGAAGTGGATACTGGATTTGGTTTTGGATCTATTATAACGGGGTATTACAAGGATATTCAAATTTCTTGTGCAATGATTGTGCACATCCGAAAATTTTCTAATTGAACTGAATAGTTCTTGAACATAGTAAGTAGAAAGTGGCGGCTCTCGTGTGAGAATCTCACCGTATGGCGGCTCTCGTGTGAGGATCTCACGGTATGGCGAATTTTGGTCTGGTAGGGGTGTAGGTGTATCGGCGTTGGGGAGTGTTGCCGTAGTAGGGTTGTAGATGAACTGGTTATAATAGGTTATTGTGTGTATTTGGATATGGCAGGTGTATTGTGTGGTTTGGTTTTGCTGTATGTTGGTATCAATTGAGTTGTTATAGATGTATGTTTTCTAAGAGTTATGAATAACAGAGAATCCCGTTCACGGTATAATTGCAATTCGATTGCGTAGGCATAAGGCATTTCAATATAATTCATTACATGACTTTATATAAATCGGATAAGCAAACATAGATATATATTATAATTATATTATGAACAATTACATAGTACTTTGCATGCGGTATCAAACGAATTTTCATTTCCAAATATGTTTACGACGAATGTTTCGACTTCTGTATCCTTTTTCCGTAATTCTTTGTTTTAGAATCATCGGATAATTTTTTTTACCGGGACATTTCTACATAGATGATATGCAAAGTAACGACAGTACGCTCCACAGACCAAAGAAGATTACTTAGAATTGTTTTTTTGTGGTATGAGTGCTATTTTTATATGAGTTTTGTGATATGCAGCTATATTTCCTCCTTAAATTATTGAATTGAACCCAAACGAATCGAACAAGGTGTGTTTATTCTTATTTTTAAATATGAGGATCCAATGTCCCAACTTATTATGGTTGTTTTGCTGTTAACAATCTTGTATCCGTCTATGGCATGCATGGGTATTTCGTTTTCGTTAAAGCATCCTAAATAGGTTTGTTTCACAACTGGATCGCTCCTGGATATGTTGTCAATTGATATTATCCATGGTAACTGTAGATAGTTGGGAAACACCCTCCTTGCTGAATTTATTTGGATGACGCCGAGTGTATAACCTACCAGGAATAAGATCTTATTTGAAGTGGGTGCAACTTCGAAATTCACTGTTATGCGTTTGTTCGCTCTTTCTTCAAGGTTGATCGCATCTTCCTAGTCTGTCGGCCTTGTATCTATTGCATACATATTTCTTCCTGCAGGGAAATTCTGTCTTGTGATGAGATGAGAGCTGTTACGCATTCTTAGAGCTGAAAGTGTTTGATGGTGCGCTTGAACGCACTCTGTAAGGAACGATGATTTAATGTTGGTAACGCCGTTTCAGTTCACATCAACAATAACGTTTGTGATATGCTCCGTTGTGTGCAGCTTGATCAATGAGAAATAGGGTTAATTTATGTGGAACAACCCCGTTAATGAGGGAATCAATGGCGATGGAGTTTTGACCGGTTGGGAACACGATTGTTTTGACAATGGGTCTATCGAACATGTATTCACTCATGTCATTATTTTTTGTCGGTGCTTTATTTAGAGCGAGCAATGCTGTAGGGTCCAGAACATTTTTCTTTCACCATAATTTGCCAAAATCAACTACATAGATGCATTATTCATTGTCGTGTGATAGAAGAACTGGACTTGGTTTTGCGCGCTCCTAACGTATATTTACGCTGACATTGTCCAATAAATAACTGTTGAGCCCTGATACATCAAAATTTAGAGGTCCCATCCTATGTGTACTATGACGCGTACTTTCTTGAATACATGTCTCATTAGCGTTGAGATTAACAAGATTTGCCACAGCAGTGGTATCTGGAATCAGAGTTTGAAGTGATTTATGCATCGTATTCAAGCCTTTATTGTTTAGATCTGAACTTTAGATTATTTACATCATTTAATAAGCGCTCTATCACATTGAACGCCTTTTAAGAACAGAGAGTGGCTCTGAAACATGCGATGGAAGAATCCGTCAACGAGTGTAACATGTGCAGCGGCTGCCAATGCTGAACCATCAACGTTCCTCCTGCAGTTAACGAGATCAAGTCGAGCATTTCATTATCGGACCCTGGAATATGGAATTCGATAAAGGAATCTGTAATTCTAGCATCATACAGTCTGCCGTTTGTACTTAGATAATTTCTTTCAAATTTTATATTCGATGCTTGATCCAACTAAATATTTCTTCTTGACTGAGGGAAACATATCAATCACTCCCATCTCGTAGTTTTCCGTAGGGGCTTCCAGCCTCGTCATGTTGACAGATGATCCGCCAAGCATGTTGTCTGTATAGATCCTCGCTGAAAACTATCGTTTACTGTACTTGAACGCTTTTATTTATTAAGAAACACAGGTGGATGACACGTTTTCTTCTTTTTTACGTTCTTTGATTTAAGTATTTTCGCAACTTTCCCTTTATTCTTCCCGTCTACCAATGCTTTCTGTACAACATTCTTGAGTGTCGCGATCCCATGTTCCTTGGTTGTTTTTCGCAGATCTTTTTGTTCAGAGCAGTTGTGCGTCATGTTTTTTGCCATTTCAGCTGCTGCTGGCAGTTCAGATTTTCGTTGAAAGGGTTGTGTCCGTCTTACAAGACTGGCTATGGTTGAGAAGAACCCGCTCCACCTCTGGAAAGATATCGGGCTTGTGAAGCAGTCAATATCATGCAAACTTCCACTGCGAATTTTGTCACGTTTCTCGAATACAGCTTCGTATTGTTTGTACGACGAATAAGCATATACAACCATCATGATTGCTAGCTGCCGAATGACCTTAATTATTTCTACCGTTATATTTATATGGCTCTTGCTTCTTTTAAAACGTATTACGCATAGACTTGATCCGTCATCCTTGCACGGTATGGTTCTTGATCCGCCATTCTTGAACGGTATGGTTCCGCCAGCACCGTTCGTAGATCGATGGAAATGGAATCTATATAGCTATAATGTAATTTTCTTATATTTGATATGTTCACGGCTAAACGAATAAGATTGATTAACAGAAAAAGCGTCAAGAATATTGACTTGTTTGTCGTTCATAAAAGTGCGTGAAACTATATCCGAGTAAACACTTACGTATCGTACATTTTCGTTCATACAAGATATTTTTTCGCTTACGGCGCCTTCAACGACAAAATATTTTAATCCCGTTCCACCCAGTAAATCATCCGATCTCTCTTCAACAAAGTACCAATTCACTGTAGCTTCACGATATTCGAATTGTGACATGTTTTGCAATGTAGAGGCGTAGAACTGTACGCATTGTGTGCCCCTATTCATATTAAAAAAAATCTTCACCTCTAATGATTCGGAGATGAGTTCTTCCAATGTATTGCCTGATATATTTTCGCTAGGAACAAATAGCACGCTTTCATGGCCTACTCGTTCGTCTTCTTCATTGTAATAAGCTATGCAAAACTGTATTGTATATTGATCATCTTGTTTTTTAACATTAACTAGTCATTATAGACTATTTTTACAAGTCCGACGACCCAATCTCTCTGCAGCTGTATTCCTGGATATAAATTGTTTGTGAAGATGGATGATGTGTTGTTTTTGTAAAATTTACTGCTCAAGAGCGATGAGACATACACGTATAAGTCGTCTAGCTCGTGCATCATGCACTGGGTCCTACGTCATACTGACAACATACCGCATATAGACAAGAATATATACTTTGACTAGGTATTGAAACACGTCTGCAAGATTGAATACATATATAACATATTTACATGATTGCATATTCACGCTGCATCTTAAGTGATTTACAGAATTAATCCTGAGCTCGAAGACGTACCTTCAACGCGACTGTATGCGCCAAACACAGCCTCGCCAGCCCAACGTTTCTTCCATGTTAAATCGATGTTGATATCCTCATCATCCTCATCTAGACATCGATTCCTCTTGTTAGATGCAGCAGCAGTCTTAACGACACTTGTTTGTTTGGGGATGTTTGTATGCCCTTAGGCAAGAGTTGCGCACGCGTCGACATAGAATCGTTTATTTTCAAATTTGCTGAGACAATTTTGACTGTGCGTACAGTTTGGAGCATCTATGAGCCCGAATGTTATACAGTGTTTCAAATTGTGTCTTACAATTCTGGTTGTGAATGTTTTTATAATGTTCTTGTCTGATTTTTGCTTGTGTCTGCCAATTGACGTTTTTTGCAGCAGATTTTGTAGCATCAGATTCCAAAAGCAGACTGTACGATTGAGATTGAAGACAGATGACTTAACTCGGGTTGTCATTGACTGTTCGTTTTTCAGCAGTCCAAGTTGTCCTTTTTTTTGATTCGTCAAACAAGTGCTGATTTTTGGGATAGTTGGAAAAGTCCATGTGTTCCGCGGGGGAAGGTTTACCTAACTCCGTTTCAATGTCGTCCCGCCTTTAAACTGGAGCAGCAACGAATCAGTGTCGGAGTAGATGAGGGAGACGTCATCGTCATAGTGGGGTTTCAGAGTGTCATAGAAGAAACCGTACAGTTTTTCTTTGGTATCCTCAAGTACGTGGAATCCAACTTGGAGTGGATGGACCATTTGCAAGTTCTTTTGCTTGAAGATCATGATGAATGTTTCCAGGGCGATGGGGTAGCAGCTGTGAAGTAAGGATTTGCTGCATGCTTGCGGAATTCGTTGACTGTGCACACAACCTTGGCCTCTAGACTTCTTTTCGCTGCGTTCAACAGAAACTTGCCATAGCATGCATTGCTAAGCATTTTATAGAGGAATTTTTCAAATTAGTTTGTCGATTGTTGTTGATTTTGGATATTTTTCAGAATAAATTCTTTCATCACGGCTACTATTTAATTTTAAACACTCGATGAATCGTGGCCACTTCTAGTCCTTGCGTGAGGAGCACTTGGAGTAGTTTTAGGGAAACGAGGTCGTCTGTCTGTGCCAGATGACTAGCAACCAGCTTACGATCCCCCCGTGTCTTATATTTGAGATGTTCTGTATTATCCAAGAGTTGCTTCGTGAAGGGCAACACGTCATCAAAGCTGACGTCTTTGTGGTGCAGTGGCTGAGACAATTCATCTGTCTTCCAAGCAACTTCTTCATTGACTTGGGCATCAATGCAGACAATGTAGGTGTAGTCGCCTGTACAGTCAGTGTTTACGAGGTCAAATGATTCAATTTTTTTCGGCAGTGAGCTCTAGAACTTCACCGACAGTAAGGCGTTCTATCATTGTCCATGCATAAAGGGAATTGAAGTCCATAAATATTGCAGATGACACTGGTGTTTCAGGATCAAAGCCTATGCAGTGTGAATTGTTTAGCTTGGTTAGACCTTTCGTCAACATCACAAATCCGCATCTAGTATTTTTTATGATTAACTGTAATAAATCATTGTTCTTGACCAGCTCCAACTTCATCTTTTCTTGGTAGAGGCGGCTTGCATTGCGTAGCCGGGCCCGCTCACAAAATGGACGGGATCGAAAGTGTAGTCTCGTGTCATGGTGGCTCTGATTTTTTCAAAGACTCCGGCCAGTAGCAGAATGTTGATTAACAGGTATATTATCGTGTAGTTTCGCAATGTCCTGCAGTTAGCTGCTTGCCACATTTCTATCACTTCAGCATAATCCTCGTCCGATATTCCTGTAACTCGAAGTTGACTATAAAAATTTTGTTGCGATGGGATCTCTGTTTGGTCCAGCATAGAATCAGATGTGATGGCCTCGTAACAGAAATGTCCTTTACGAGTAGCGAGTTCTAGAACCCGCTCGCTGTACCCGGGCTGAGTGAGGCGAGACTTCAGGAGCGGCATGTCATGGTCCCTGTCATTGAAATTGATGGCAAGTGTGTCAAAACTTGAGTTGAGGAATGCGAAGGAATCGATGAATATTACAGCGTTCTTGCTCGTGTAATCATTCAAAGTTACGTTGATGCTGAACATCTTGTTTGATTGCTTGGGGAGCAAAATAATGTTGGAGATGTTACGAAAGTCCAGGCCGTGCAGGATGAAGCGCATATTGTAGGCAGACATAGGCCTTGTGAGCAATACAAGGCATGTATTGCAATTTTTCTGTGATCTTGAAATTGCATTCCTTACATGTCGCGGCCAAGTAATTTCTTGTTATCACTTCCCCATGAGGAGACACGATCCACTCGATGAAGTGGTCGTGATGCCTGCATTTTGTTTTCCCGTCCAGTCCGAACTCGACGCCACAGCATTCACAAACGTGTTTCTTGCAGTATTTCTTCCTATCTTCATTTGACAGGACGGGTTTGGAGTAGAAGGGGAGTCTCCCCATATATTCATTGTATTCCAACAATAGGCACTTGACCAGCTCCGTCTCCATCTCTTCAAGCGGAACCGAAGTCAAGTCCACCACTTTGTATACCACAATTTTTCCATCTTTATCCACCAATACCAAACTGAACAAGCATGACTGGTGGTTACTCATTACATTTTTCCCTTCTTCGCACGGCACATGGATGCTTTTATAGTCAAAGTAGGCTACAACAGGTGGTTTCATTGTTGCGTGCATGGCGGTAAGCTGGTAGAACTCACCCTCTTTGGGCATACTTATGTTCTGTATGCCCGTAGTTGATGAACATAACTTCCCATGGGCTGCAGCTTAGGTCTCGTCCATGCCCTGCATGCAGTAGGAGCAGACAAAGTGATTTTGCATTCTGTTTTCTCTAAATCCTCGCATGAATGTAGAGAAGCAGGGGAGGAGGGCGACATGCTTGGCCTCTGAGATTTGGACCATATTCACAGTCCTTTCGTCGCTGGCGTTCATGCTGCCTCTGTAAATGCTGACTAGCCGAGTCAGCATTTACAGTCTAATGTTGACCTCACATGCTATTTCAATCACAGGCAAGTGTTCCAAAGCTTCAGTGCCGTTCAAGCTCGGGAACTTGAAGTAGGTGTCCTTGAACGGCATATATATATATATGCTCCGATCGCTTTCATTCTTTTGAGAGGTTTGTTTCCTGCTACAAGTAAATGTGAGCAATTACACAAGTCAACACACAGTTATTATTATTATTTGTCTTGATGGTAATAATGTGGTTCAGACAGGGACATTTTTTGGGCTAAGGAACATGTTCCCCTAATCGTTTTGTCGCTGTAACTCCAGGCTGGTAGAACCACAGGGTGACACTGCTTACAGTAAGAATGCACCATCCACTGGCCTGCTTTCCCTTCACTTGTAAACGGACTTGCACATCAAGTTCAAAATCGGAAATTAGTTCTGTAAATAACGTTTTTTTTTGACAGATGGACGGCTCTCGTTAACAAATTCCAATCCTCACTGCCCCTGGATCCATCTTCAAATAATTTATTTCCTTTGTAAAGATACATCAACCAATAATTTATATAACTGGACTAATTTAAGCGATGTGCATGATACAAGCTCCTCTTCTCCTACGGAAAACGATGTAGAAATGCTAATGTATCCAGTACGTGAAATGAACTAGCTCATTTTCAGGTTGTTGCAAATAAACCCGTCTTCTTGCACAGGAAAACATATTGGCACCCGTACTAGGGTATGCAAAGCTGGGGTATCCAAAGGCGAGGTATCTAATGCTGGTGCATTTAAAGATGGGGCATCCAAAGTTGAGGCATCTAATGCTAGAGCATCCAAAAGCGGGGCATCCAATGCAGCGATACGCGGGACTGCCATCAACTCAACAGTAGGCTGAGCGGCAGGCGCCGGGGTTGTGGCAGGCAGCGACGGGGTTGCGGCAGGCGGCGACGGGTTGGGGTGGGCGGAGTGGCGGCAGGCGGCGCGGTGGGCGGGCAGACAGGCGAGGTGGTAGGAGCTGGGACAGCGGTAAGTGGCACGGTAGGCGGTGGGGTGACAGGTGAGGCGGCAGGCGATGTATACACTGATGCTGTATCCATAGGCAGTGTAGGCACTATGTCCATAGATCATGTGTGCACTGTAAGCACTGCCGCAGTATCCATGGGTACTGAGGTATACACTGTAAGCACTGACGCAATATCCATTGGTACTATATAATCAATAGGCTCCGCTGGAAGCACTGTAGGCACTGTATCCATAGGTACTATAGAATCCATAGGCACCGCTGGAACCACTGTAGCCACTGTAGGCACTGACGCAGTATCCATAGATGATGTAGGAGGTGTTGTGTCTATCAAAACAGGTGGACGGCAGGTAGAACCGTCATTATGTTGCTTAACGATTAATCCATTCTACAAGAAGAAGAACAAACAAATTAGGGATTGTCTAACTCTGTTGTTGATAGATATCAGTACATTAAAGCAAGAAATTGACATGATAGGAATCGAAACACGTACCTCACGACTGAAACTAGTTTTTCCACCAGCAAGATACACAATGCGATGCTAGACGTGCGGCAACTTTTATATACCCGTGTACGACAACTTGGTCAATATCTATATCCATGTTCCACTTTGTTTGGTGGTGATGGCCAAGCGATGAAGGGTGGGTCAAAGGTATCGGGGGTCATATAAAAAGCGGGAGTGGCAGAAGCCACGGAACACACCCATCACTCCTCGCTTCACCAACACTTCCTCTGTCCTGTCCCGCTCATAGTCCCAACCACACTCCTTCTCTGGATCATCTCGCTCGATCCTCAAGAATCTTACTAATTTCCATTATTCAAGATGTCAATTTATCTTATGGGCGAGACTATTGTCTCCTATAGCAGAAACTTAAAAAGGTTTTACTTCGCTGAAGAAAGTGCTTTTGTATCACGCACTATCACGAGTTTAAAGTGATTTTACAGATTCTTAAGATGAAGACCCCCATCTCTGTCCTCATTTGCCAAGACGCTTCCAGTGTAGACTTTTTGTGCAACACAGAAGGGGCCTCTCTGATGTTCCTGAATCAAAAATCACGTTTTCACCTCTGCCGCTTAATTCCTCGTCCAGACTGTATTGTTTTAGTCATATCTCAGGAATACACAATTTTTGGAATGGTCGAAGATCTCTCCTACACTACATCGGATACACGAGGACAGAAACGCACCTACGAACTAACCGAATAAGAAAGAGAACCTCTGATTCTTAAGAAATCCATCAATACCGACGCCAGCAGCCCTCTAATGGTCGATGAAGGTGACAAATACGCAGTCACGCAAAACACTTCTGGATCCTTCATGCCTTGCGAGGATGTTGCAGAGGGCCAGAGAAGGAATTTCTCAGCATCCATACTCTTAACTATTCATATTGGTTTAGAGATAAATATATCGATTTATTGAATAAAACTCATATAACATATATATTTGCTCAATCCTTTCTAATGCAAAATGTCCTTACCTTGAAAAGGTTGATGAATTCCACGATGCCCGCGCTTGGCTGCATGACTGAGGCTCTTGACCATACAAATAGTTGACTCGGTTGACCGTACGAATGGTGTGTATAATACTTTGACTGATAACACGGTTGAGCCCAGTACTGGCTCTGATAGTGATATGGAAAGTGAATGGGGTAATGTTGAGGATAGTAAATGGAGTATTGTTGCGGATAGTAAATGAGGTATTGGTGCGCTTAGTAAATGGGGTACTGTTGCGTGTAGTAAATGGGGTACTGTTGCACGTAGTATTGTTACCATTTTCGGTATTGTTACCATTCCAATTTATCGGACTGTACTGCCTCGAGGCTTCAGGCTTACTGCAAACGGAAACAAAAATAAAACAATTTAAAATATGTAATGCTTATTCTAATTTATATAAATACAATCTTTCACTGCGAAGAGCAAGAACCTATTTAATTCACTACGAGGAGCAAGAACCTATTTTACTTCGCAACGAAGGGCAAGAATCTATTTACATGACATTCGACCCACAATTGATCGGTGTGGAGGCACTATTCAGTGCCCCAATGTCTAACACAGTATCTCCAAGCAATGTCCCAATGAGTTGATCTTCAGGTCTATATAAAACAGAGTCGCTAGTGTCTTCAAATACAATAATAGTATCATCAAAGAAGGGCTCAAGTATATTACGCCTAATCTAATCGTTTTCAAATGTTTCCAGCATCTCAAGAGCTGTGCTATTTAGCTTCTCATCTAACAGGTCATCAGAGTGAAGAGCAGTGCTATTAATCTCATCATCCTTCTACTGTTTGATGGCTTTCACCACGACTTCCACCACGAGTTGCACCACGGGTCGCACCACGGGGATGTCTTCACCTAAAAAAGGGGATTGTGTCCTCCATGTGTTTATCATGCTTCCAGACATCTGCCATCATACTTAGGATCTGCACGCTATTACCCTCGGTAAGCTCGCCTTCCGGATGGAATGGCTGCATATAATAATATCTATATATAAATTAATTACCCCCAGTCGCAAATGGGCCCCACGCATTATCGCTACAAGATAATAAATATTGCGCAGGGGTTGGAGAATCGGGCATTTCATTCTCAAAGAGGATCTCCCCATCCAGCCTGTCATTGGGGCGTTATGGGACGTTCCGGTCTTTCTTTGATTAGAAAACGAAGGAGTCCGCTATTATTAATTAAATTTAGTTTTTCACTCAGACTTTATAACGACTTTTCTGCACACCGCTTTGGTGCTGGGTTGACGTTATGCAGTGACGCATGCGATGGTCCTGCTGTAGAGGGTCCTGCTTCGTCGGCCATCACGCCTGTTCGTCCTGCTGCCTGCTCTATAGCGGTAGGCCCTATGCCATGCAGCAAAGGTCCGTTAGAGCAGCGCACCTGTGCAGTTGTATTTACACTACGCACGGTCTGAACCGCAGTGACTTGAATCGGCGATTATTGTGCCGAGAGATTTGTAGTGATACTCCAGGGCAGCTGCCTCGTCACGAGCACAGGCAAACCGGCTTGCGCCATGCTAGTAATACCCAAATGCATCCCAGCCTTTGTGCAGGTAGACGCTGTAACGGTGACAGCCTGGAGAC
>SDVV010026016.1:0-12327 GCA_016164225.1 Gammarus roeselii | reverse complement strand
CGAAATATATATAACAGTCATCCTAATCACTAGTTATGCATTTTTATTCTAGTTTGATGTTGATATATGATATTGATATGTATGAAACTCTCCACTTGTGCTGTATATTTAACATATCAGAAGCAGATTGGATACCCTTCTCCGAATTGATCAAGCAAATATTCTTTTACAGATGTTTAGATTCCAGAATTTTATCAATATCTCTAATACATGTTTGGATGAGACTCAGCAGTTAGGATCCAAGAGAACTAATGCACTTCAATTTGTCATTCATTTTTAACGTGGAACAGTCTCAAGCTATATAAGGTTCAAAGATCTAGTCATCCTAACCAACTTTACCAATAATTATATATTTTCATTCAAGTTTGATGGTTATGTATGATATTTAGTCATTATTTTTGTGCTATGTACATATCAAATCCCCTTCACACGGCTCTATTTTAGGTAGCTTTTTTTAATGTCACACACCAGGTACACACATGCACGCTTTGTACGAATATGCAGGGCTGGTCACGGTATAATGACGGCGTATACAGGGGCCAATACCAGCACAATGTAGACACATACACACATTTGTATAAATATACAGGGTTGGTTAACATCTGTAGCATTTTACCTCTGATCTATAATTTTTCCATTATAACAAAGTCCCGTGTTTTTGTTACAAAATACTCAATGTGGATCAGCTTCACGTCATGTTAGGTGAAATGAGCGAACAATCTTAACCTAATCTAACCTTTTCTAACTAAGAATTATTTATTATCGATCGACTTTCCGTGCATACGTATGATACTTTTTCATCGATTTATAATATATTCATATCCATCATCTCCACTTGGCTCTACATTTTGATCCATCATTTGCAGTTTTGATATACACTTCCAATTTCGATCTAGCAATTTTTATCCATTTTCATGTGCAAATTACATCGTTTGTTTTGATTGTTATACCTTTTTCATATAATTCTTGATTTTTAGTGTTATTCACACCTATCAAAACCTAACCTAACCTAACTCTATGTATGGTATTGTCATTGTTATATACATATGAAGCCCTCCAAACGACTTATATGTTATTTATCATTAATAAATCTTTTATTTCCATCGTCTAGCAATGGGTTTTCAATACTTAGGTCTAACACATCGAACTTATTTTTTAAAATGCCGTATTTGAATAAGCGAAGCGAGGAATAAAAATGAATTTGGGACAGCACATCTCCTGTCGACGGCCGATTTGTAGCTACTTCGAGTTGCAAAACAGTTTTCACAATATGTGCTATATTTTTAAGTGAGAAACTCATGGGCATGGGATTGATCAATTCAAAATTAATGAATACATCGCAGCTCATATCTAGTAGGCGGCTGGCTTGTCCTGCATGGAACCGAATGGAGTACACAATATACCAATAAATAAATACCGACAATAATATTCATACTAATAAACATATACATGCATGTACATGTATATACAAATACATATACATGTACACATACAAATACACACATATTCGCGTACATACCTACGTACATATATGGACGACAATCAGTTTAATTCAGTGGGGGAGTACAAAACTCAGATGGACGAAGTTCTCCAAGAGAAGAATAGAGAACAATGTTACCTTTTATGATGGCGATTGCAACTTAGACATGGTACGGTAATTGGTAGAATTCATTAATTTATTTATATTTGTACCGAAATTACTTCTGTGAGAGAAAGCGGCTTTATATTATTCATCAACAGACAGAGCACACTTTAAAACGATTGAGACATTGAAATAGATGAGACGTTAGTTAACAGTAAGGGTAATTGGCAGTGGCAATCGTTGATTGGTGTGGAGATATAATAACCAGTTACAGCTAAGTATCAATGAAGCAGAATAATCCAATGCTGGAGAACACAAGTCGGATGAATATAGTTCCGTTATAGGAGACAAGGTAGAGTATTAACTTATAAGGCAATGATTGTATCATCAAAAATGGTACGGTAATTGGTAGAACCAGTTCAATGAGTGATATTCAAATCGAGTTAACATTTGTCGAAGTTAAAAGCTGCCTATCGTTCCTCGAAAAAACTGAGTTTGTATTTTAATTATAATAAAACAAACAGGAACATTTGAAACATAGAAATAGACGAAACGCTAGTTACCACTTATGGTAACTAGCGTTTCAATGATAATTGTGATCGGTAGCAACATAGAAAGCATATGTATCGTCAGAGTAAAAACGATTAGATGGTGTCTCAATGTTGAGAGGGATGGTGGTGGTGGATTCGAACATACTCAAGAACAGAGTGCATTTTCTGGTTACTGGTGTTATGCATTTATCTTGTGTTCGTGGGCAAAGTTACGGGTTTGAATTGATCGGCCAATAGATGTTCATTAAGCCTATTCATGAAGGACGGGTTGGATTCAATATAATTGAGGCTTGTTGGGAGGTTGTTCCAGGATTTTGGTCCAGTGATCGAAAAAGCTCGACAAGCCGTTTCTGTTTTCCTGTGTTCAACGTGCACAGCGTTGTCACTCTCAACCCATATTTGTTAGCAGAAAGGACCCATTTTCAAACTTAGATGGTTTGGATGTTACATGTATTTCACATTATTTTTAATCTGACGCAGTTTCTAAATCCCTTTAACATATTATTTACACCCATCATAACCTAACCTAACCATATGTACGGAATTCAGTCATTGATTTATACATATGAACCCCTCCCGACGACTCTAAATATCACTTTAACATACATGTTATTTACTTCGTTGTCACTCTCGACCCATATTAGTTAGCAGAGAGGCCCCATTTTCAAACTTGGATGGATTGATTGCTACAAGTAAGTCTAATTTGTATCCAGTTTTATACAAACGGACACATGGGGTCACACTGTTTTTCTTATTTTACTTTAAAATCTTCACTTGGCTCTACAACCTTGGACGACTTGCACCTCTGATTTGACTTCTATTTCCTATAATGTTCATATTCTTGACGATGACTTGGTTTCAAGATATGATCGGCCTCTAATTTTTATCCCACCAATTTGTGACACATCTAGATCATTCATCCCCCAAGATAGGTTTACGACAATACGTGAAACATATTCTTCTACTGATTTCGACAAATCAATGTTGCCTCCTACATACACGATGTATGCTATTCATTGCTTAACCTTTGAGTTTAGGATAATATAAACAGTTGATAAATTATTGATTGCTTATTGCTGTATTATTAGTATAAATTACAGATCTTGCTGTATTCATCAATGCATTCTAACTCATTCTTTTGATTTGTAACAGCAAGGTTCGTACATCCAACCATACTCATCCTCACAATGTTTCAGTTTCCTCTCGTATGCCTTCATATACTCCAGCATAGCTTTGATGCGAATACCGAAGGCTGGTCCGTTCCCGTGAGTCCACAAATGTATTGCTTCTTCTTCTTGAAACTCAACTATTCGAAACTTCTCTCATTCAAAGTCATTCTGATATTCATCAATGAAAAATTTTGCATACGATACAGATTTTTTTTTGTTCATTGGTATAATTTTTTTTACTACAACAGCTCTATTACAGTCATGATGATGATTTTCCCACTTGGATCATATCAATTTCGAGATTTGCTTTCTTAGTTTCCGTCATCTGTGTTACATACGACTGTAAGGCGTCGACTTCAGTTACCCAAATCTTACTTCCTTTTTCCTGTATCCATATATGAATGTTGTCTCCCACTCTTTTGATTCTTGTTTTACCCATTCAGAGATAACTTTTATTTTCAACACTAGTCAATATTTGTTCGATCCGACTCATACCATCTTTGTAGATTTCTTCTTCCAACACTTCTAAATAAGTTTTGAGATTTTAGTATTATTATTATTTGCGTATTCTATGACGAAACTTGTGTCTTCGCTTGACCTCAACGTAACACTGACTCCATTCTCAGTATGCTATTATAAGTTGATTACATGTGGTTTTACGCAAAACATTAAGCCTAACATTGCTCGCCTAGGTCATCAACTGTGTATATATGTATGTGTATAGGGATATGTACGTATGTACATATCCCTATACCATGCCTCTAGTAGGAGAAAATCAAAGCCCACTGGGTCATAACAACGAACTCTACATTGCTGCACTAGGTCGCTTCTCAGCAATCTACCACTGATATAAAACAATTTTAGAGGTTACACACAGTCATAATACAATACCTCTGACGTACCATGCATCTATTTAGTCCAAAATCTCTGAACAACGTCGAGCAAAGTTACATCCGGTACATAATCAAGAATCTATACACAGGTACAGTGGGTAAAAATGGGCCTGACATGAGTCTCAATGAGTGTGGTCAAGAAAAAGCTGGGCCTCTGTTCACTGACGACCTGATTAAATCACTACAACTATGAGCAGCTTGTCGCATAACCTCTCTAACGAACCCATGGATCTTAAGATCGAGGTCCATAAGAACTTACAAAATTCACGTTGAACTTGGATGAACTCCAAATGACAGCCAAAGAATGTAAACCATCTCTACACCATGACCCCACCATCCAGTAAATTGTCTTCTGAAACGTTACACTAAACACTTGCTTAAGCTCAACGATGAATATCCACAAAGATGCAGTACGGACTTACACCTCCTAATCATACATCCCTATGATTATTGTGGAAAAATCATACAACAACAACTACAACAACATCTATAAAAATAGCCAAATAAGATGCTCTACTCTGCTCTAATTCACATTACAAATGTAATACACTAGAGTATCCAGCATAGTAAATTGGAAATAAACGTAAACGCAACTAGTTTTTGCCTATGGGACACCTCTAACTCCTCCTAAATATTAAAGAATGGTCCTACAATAAACGTACAAAAACCTAACAACAAGACCAAGTTTGTAACGTATGGGATCTTCTATATATAAAATATCTAAGTCAAACATTGTACCAGGATGTAAGAAGATATATAAAACACTAAAAGTAAACAATATGTAACAAATTTATACCTGAAATAATGTTATACATTGCAGATACAAACGTAATGCATCCTAATATTCCGATATTGTGTAAAATATCCAATACCTTGCATCGAATATGTAAACTGTGCAGAGGACATTCAAAACTGAAAGACGCATACTAAAACTCTCGAATTATAACAAAGCGAGACGGTCAATTCTCTACCATACCCAAAACGTACATTGAAAACCGTGACAAACGAGAAAAAAATCATGTAATCAACCAAATAACTGACGTGAATAAGATACCAGGACATGCAAGCAACATACGCTAAAACCTGTAGTATATAGTGTGGAATTCTTCTACACGAACACACTATAGTATATACAAAATCTGATGAAATTACTCTCCAACTCAGTCCAAAACAGGGATAAATTAACATTTCTTTATCTAAAGTTACCACTGCTTGATCTTAACCTAATGTTATATATACATATAAAATATCAAATGATGCAAGAACCGACCAATTATGCCTGAAATAGTGTGCTACTTGGATGATGCAAACCTAAAATATCCTAAAAGTTTCTAAAAATGTATGAGATAACAAATCAAAATTCTAAAAACAATTCAAAGTTCAACACATATCAAACAATCAATACTAAGGTTACATAACACAATATAATAAATTACAATAAATCCATATCGTTCAGGTACTCTCGCTATTGAAACACCGCGTCAATGGAACACCGATATAACTGGTTAAAAACCTGGATAATACATTCTGGGGTAGATAGATTCCCGAACAAAGCTGCTGCATCAACCCAAAATACAAAAGTTAACTCGCCTGACAATTGTACACAATAGAGGGAAAATAGTAATAAAAATACGTGATTATAATTTTAACTGAGAAAAAGCAAAAAGTATATAGCTAAACTTCTTTGAATCAGTAAATGATGGCACAAACCGGTTGTGCCACATACTCGAACACACAAGCGGCCTAGCACATAACATTCAGAGGAGAAGAGGATGCAAAGGCATTCAGAGAGGGCTGGTTTGATAAATTATAAAACTCTCAAGCAATTTCAAAGTTGACTTCTCTGTCGATCCCACTATTTTGAAACTATTTTCTAATATCGGATGATTTACTTCTAGTGTATGGTTTCTGTTCCTATTATGGGGAGGAGAGAACATTTGTGCGCCCGTGCGGACGGACACTCTCTAATGTTCAGCAATGCTGGTCTTGAGGTGACGCGTGGTCTCCTCTCCCCACAGTAAGTAGCCTGACACTGGCTTCACGCGTATTAATAAACCATATTGCTTCCCAGTAGAGGAGGCATCTCCTCCCTAGACATAAAAAAAATTTCTAAGTTGAAACTATCACGAAAAACGATGCACAAGTCAATTTGGTGATAAAATAGTTGAATAATCATGTTGAGATTCCTCTTCACTGATCTATTAGCAATATCAATGTAGGGGATACTAATGTAAACTTCCTTCCTGGAGGTAACTAGGCTTAACTTTACCGTGATGCAAACTTTTGATCATCTTTTGAAAACCAGATTCAATAACTGCTAAGGGATATCCATTAATCAAAAAATACTCCCTGAGGTAATCTAGTTCAAGAGAGAATGCAGCACTAGTAGAACAAATTTTATACGCTCTGTTGACCAGACCAGAAATCAAATTAAATTTAAAGTTTGCTGTAACAGCACTGTGAAATTTCATGCCAAGGCCTGAATGAGTGGATTTGCGGTTCAAAGTTGTTTCTAAAGTGTTTACCGATTTCTAAACTGTAACATCTACAAAATTTGAAGTATTTTCGATTCCATATCATGAGTGAAGTGGATGTTGGGATGTTGGCCATTAATGTCGTCTAGAAATTGAGCAACGTGATCTGCAGATTTAAACAATAAAAAAGTACCATCAACATATCTACGATACAGAATAGGCTCGAATGCGGAAGGGCAACTATTTATCCAAACTTGCTCATGGAACGACAAAAGATACTAGCCAATGTTGGGGACACACACCCTCCCATAGGAGCACCATCCTATTGCAGGTACAACTGGTTGTTGAATAAGAATAAATTATTTTTCGATCATAGTTCCAAACTCTTTAAATTAGGCTTAACCCATTATTATGAGTCCATGAAGCCTGATGATGTGATATACAACACTTCTTCGCGTGTGCTGAGTTCCAAGGAAGCATTAAGTTTTGGGTTACAATTTCACTTTACTCCATTAAAATTATATTATTCATCTCACTTTTTAGCATTCGAAAAGTTTCATCATTCAGTGTCTAGACAATCTATTTTTCAACTCGAATGTTGATTTTGTTAACCAGATTAAAACCGGCGTCAGAAATATTGCCTACAGTTCATATTATTCATTTGCTAAACAAGTACCCCAGTTCCAATTTGCACAGATGTGGACGTTAAAATCTATTTTTTCTGTCACTAGTTTGGTTGTGACTAAGCCCGATAAAGGACATGGTGTTGCTTTGCTTAATCGGAATGAATACATTGCCCAGATGATGGAAAACTTGTCTGAAACTTCTGAATTTGGCGGTGTGGTTGGGATTTGTTGAAAATACTGTTCCAAGTAGAAGACAAAATCAACAGGTTTTTAGATGGCATTTATAAGAAAAATATTATCACTCGGGATACTGAGATGGATTTTAGGTCAAATGGCTCAAAGTTTGGTGTGCACCACGGACTGCCTAAAATACATAAAATTAACATCCCTCTGAGACCCATATTGTCTACGGTAGACACTGCAAACTATGTCCTCTCTAAATTTATAGTAAAGTTACTCTCACCTTATACGGAAAACGTGTTTGCGATAAGAGATTCATTTAAATTTGTTCAGAAATTATGTACCTTCCCAAATGTGGGCTACACTATGGCGAGTTTTGATGTGACTTCTCAGTTTACCAATATCCCAATCAACGAAACTATTGATAACATACTCTCCAAGATATTTTTACCAAATGTCTCACATTATCATGACTTTGATAGGAAGACTTTCAAAAACTTTTGGAACTATGTACGACACATAATTTGTTCCTATTCATCAACCAGTTGTACTTGCAATAGGATGGTGCTCCTATGGGAGGGTGTGTTTCCCCAACATTGGCTAATATCTTTTTGTTGTTCCATGAGCAAGTTTGGATAAATAGTTGCCCTTTTGCATTCAAGCCCATTCTGTATCGTAGATATGTTGATGGTACTTTTTTATTATTTAAATGCGCAGATTACGTTGATCAATTTCTAGACTACCTTAATGACCAACATCCCAACATCCACTTCACTCCTGATATAGAATCGAAAAATACTTTATATTTTCTGGATGTCACAGTTAAAAATCGAGAAACACTTTTGCAACTACTTTGTACCGCAAAGCCACTCATTCAGGCCCTGGCATGAAATTTCACAGTGAGGTTACAGTGACCTTTAAATTTAATTTGACTTCTGATCTGGTCAACAGAGCGTATAAAATTTGTTCTACTAGAGCTGCATTTTCTCTTGAACTAGATTACCTCAGGGCGTATTTTTCGAATAATGGATATCCCTTAGCAGTTATATAAGCTGGTTTTCACAAGATGATCGAAAGTTTGCGTCACGGTAAAGTCCCAGCTCAGTTGCCCTCCAGGAAGGAAGTTTACATTAGTATCCCCTGCATTGGGATTGCTAATAGATCAGTGAAAAGGGATCTCAACATGATTATTCAACAATTTTATCCCCAAATTGACTTGTACATCGTTTTTCGTAAAATTTCAACAGATAAAAAAATCAGGTTTAGAGATAAGATGCCTCCTCTTCTGCGGAGCAATGTTTTTTTTTAATACTTTAATACACGTGTAGCCAGTGTCAGGCTGTGTACTGTGGGGAGACCACCTCATGACGCGCATTAATGCTGAACATAAGAGAGAGTCCGTCCGCACTGGCGCACCAATGTTTTCTCCTCCCCATAGTAGGATCAGAAACCATACACTAGAAGTAAATCATCCGATATTAGAAAATAGTTTCAAAATATTGGGATCTACTGGGAAGTCAAATTTGAAATTGCTTGTGAGTATTATAATTTATCAAACCAGCCTCTCTCTGAATGACTTAGCATCCTCTACTCCTTTGAATGTTATGCGCTAGGCCGTTTGTGTGTTCGATTATGTCTGTTAGGCTCTAAGTTTCTTGTCTTCCATTATTTCAATTATGAAAATTCATCTAATTGTTCGTTGTTCTTTAGGTAATTATTTGTTTAGGATTGAATATGAATATTTTGGATCTATGTGCCCTCACATTTGTCAATCCTTTCCTCATTTTTAGATGGTACTGATGATGAGTGTCGGGATACGCTCAAAAGCTCTACTGTTTTTAATATATTGTGATATTACGAAATGTTTTTAGCAGCCTTCATTCTCTTCTTCTAATTAGATTACGTTTTCTAAGAAATATTTATATTGTAACACTTAGCCATGTCACTACCATGCAAATAGATGATAGATACTCGAAACACGAAGCAGTGTCACTACCATGGAAATAGATGATAGATACTCTAAACACGAAGCAATGTCACTACCATGGAAATGGATGATAGATACTCTAAACACGAAGCAGTGTCACTACCATGGAAATAGATGATAGATACTCGAACACGAAGCGGTGTCACTACCATGGAAATAGATGATAGATATACTCTAAACACGAAGCAATGTCACTACCATGGAAATTGACCATAGATATTCTAAACACGAAACAAAGTCACTACCATGGAAATAGATGATAGATACTCTAAACACGAAGCAATGTCACCACCATGGAAATGAATGATACCTATATACTCTAAACACGAGGCAATGTCACTACCATGGAAATAGATGATAGATACTCTGAACACGAAGCAATGTCACTACCATGGAAATAGATGATAGATACTCTAAACACGAAGCAATGTCACTACCATGAAAATGGATGATAGATACTCTAAACACGAAGCAATGTCACTTACATGAAAATGGATGATAGATACTCTAAACACGAAGCAATGTCACTACCATGGAAATAGGAGATATATACTCTTAACACGAAGCAATGCACAACTATGAAAATAGAGGATGGGATAAAAACGTTAGCAATTTATTGAATTGGAATGTTAGACCAACAATCCGTTGTTTCTTCTTCTGTGCCGTTGAGTGCATTTTTATTTAATTCGTGGTTGCGGTTCGTTATATAAAAAAATATACTTGCTATACAACATTGTCTTGACTTTGTCATGTTAAGTCTTGTTGTACGCTGCCAACAACAACGAAAACCATGTTAGAGGATCTCGAGTGGTACAGCTGCAATGTCCAGATAAGGGGAAATGTAATAGACAGTATTCTAGCATTGTAATTTTGGAACTAGAATCTTTGCCCTAACTTCTTTCAATTGCCCCTTGAACAACCTGGTGTCATTTTAATGGCTGTTGCAGCGTCATCCGCTGCTACTTGGCGCTATTGGACGGGTGAACAACAATGCTTACAGCATCCGGAGTTGATGGTGAGCAGCCATGAAGTGGATACATTTATTCAATGTTCGTGTTGCTTGTTACCTACAACAACTCTTTTACCTTGTAATTTAGCTATATACTTTGTTGAGTGGGGGTTTAATTTGAAGTTATAGTGGTGTGTGTTCTGGACGGACGGTTGAAAGAAGCCGAGAACAGCATTGGCCTGGCTCATGCCGGGTCCAAAGTATGTTGTAAGATTTGTATTATTCATTATCGCATCCATCGTATTCGGATTCGGTTATTAAATAATCCTCATCGGAAAGAAACTATACAAACAATTTTGTTGGAAAACGGGGTAAATGAACAGCGATTTCATAATTGGAAAATCTTTAGTCCTCGCAGTTGGCCAGACTAGGTTCCACGTCGAAGGAATACGAATCCAGCATCCAACACAAGAACAGTTGTGATTCAAGCTTTGGTGGTTGCTGTACTGTTTAGATTATACAATAAATTTTTTGTATATCACTCTAACATCCAAACCATGATTCTTTTGATATAACAGTGTAAACAGAGGAATTGTTTTCCGACTAAACTGTATAATAAACACGAAAGAGTGAATCACAACTTTTTTGTGTTGTATATCTGAGGGGTTAGCATGCTGGAACCTTATTCCTGCAACCCGGGATTTGGTCATGTCGAGGACTGAAAATTTTCCAATGATGAAATCTCTATACATTTATTCAATATCGATTATGCAACGAGCATGAGGGCCTATCCATCTGTCCTCATCTCAATTTTATTTATTGTTAATGGGGGACTCATCTTGATAATTCACACAGTCGTAAATCATTGTGCATGTTTGAATATGTTCCAGTTTAATTAATACTTTTTGTCTTCAAAACAAGATATGAGCGCGTATTGGTGACAGAGTGAAAGGTAATCGCGCCTTGCCGTAAAATTGTCATTGAAGTTAATTTTATCACACTCATAGACTTAAAACTTGAAATAGTATTTGATTTTGTATTACTGGAAGTTCGTAACTTATATATCATGCTCGGTATTGAATGATTAGTGTTGTATGTCGTAAAACACTTTAGAACAGCAGACTATTGGACGAAGACCCAATCATACAACTAAACACCATAAAGAAGGGTTGCCTTTGTTGATTCCACTTTTGCTGATCTCGCAATTTCAACAATAATCGATATCGCAGACTCTACAGAATCACGGAATCTGAATGTGTAATTTTATTTCACTACCCCAGAGAATCATCAATGACCGAGCCTGAATGAAACTGCTTAACGAAGGGAATAGGTGACATTGTGAAGTCAAACAAAGCGATTGGAGCCCATGGCAGGGGGTGCCTGTTGCTAAATGCATGGAAGCGAGAGCCGAATTCTAAAACAAATGGAAATGCCAATTGAAAAGACATCTTTCTCACAGAAGAAAGACATTTGACTATGCTAAACCACGTGTTTACTCTCCTTCTCTCTCACCATTGACTTCTTAGGCAGTTTGAGAAAAGATTCGGACTCCTAGGCCGCAAGTGCTGATCCCAGCAACAATAGCCTTCTAAATATCAGCTCCCGCAACGATCTCCGAAGATTCCACGGGAAGAATTGTCTGCAGTAACTCGGTGGAATGTTTTGGAAGACGCTGGACCTGCGTCCGATTGCCAGTGCGGAAAATTTGAGCCAGGTGGCAGCAGCAAAAAGAACGAAATTGGTGGTACGAAATGAAGAAAAATCATTACGTTACGAGTTGAAAGTGTGATGACACTTTCATATGCGCACAAACTATGTTGCGAGCCATTTACAGTTAAGATGTTGGAATCTAACAAATAGTCGATTTTCGATCTTATGCAAAATCTAACCAAAAAAACATTTTGATCATCATGCGC
>SDVV010026015.1:0-12327 GCA_016164225.1 Gammarus roeselii | reverse complement strand
CCAGGTCAGTGGGTGGACACATAACTGTTCTCATAACACACGACACCCGCTGATAGCGTTCCAGGTCAGTGAGTGGACGCATAACTGTTCTCATAACATACGACACCCGATGATGGCGTTCCAGGTCAGTGGGTGGACACATAACTGTCCTCATAACACACGACACCCACTAATAGCGTTCCAGGTCAGTGAGTGGACACATAACTGTTCTCATAACACACGACACCCGCTGATAGCGTTCCAGGTCAGTGAGTGGACACATAACTGTTCGCATAACACACGACACCCACTGATAGCGTTCCAGGTCAGTGAGTGGACACATAACTGTTCTCATAACACACGACACCCGCTAACAGTATTCCAGGTCAGTGAGTGGACGCATAACTGTTCTCATAACACACAGCGCGACATGTCGGCAGCGTTTCAGCTCACTGTGCGAATTTAGACATGTTTTCATTGCACCCGACACTACTGGAGAGTACACAGGCCGTGTTCCTGCTCCCAGTGTGAACATAACTGTTCTCATAACACACGACACTGGTTAACTTGTTGTCCATGAACAAGGGAACTGGGCAGACAAAGACCTGTTCTTATGAAAGGTATTACTGGCAAATATATCGGAAGCGTTATAGGTCCCTAAGCGAACATAGAACTGCTCACATAACACCCGACACCGTCATATATATTGGCAGTGTTTTAGGTCAATGTGGGCACATAGATCTGTTCTCATAACAACCGACACCATCTAATATATCGACAGTATCCCAAGTCAATGTATTCACACGGAACTGTTCTCATAACAACTGACACCGACTTATACATGGGCAGTGTTTCAGCTCAATGAGTGGACATAAAACTGTTCTCATAACAACCGACTTTGGCTACTGTATATACCGAGTTTTAGGTCAGTCTGTGTATATAGGATTGTTCTCATAACAACAGACACCGGCAAAAATGCGGCCAGTGTGCAGGCCTCCTGCGTGGACGCAAAACTGTTCTCGTAACACCCGACTCCGGATACTAGTGCGGCCGTTTCCATGGCCGATGCGGGGACACAGTGCTGTTCCAATAACAACTTCCAGCGGCTATATCGGCAGCGTTCCATCTCACTGAGCGGACACAGAGCTGTCCTCATAACAACCTTCACCTTCTTATGTATCGGTAGTGTTCCATTTCACTGAGCGGACACAGAGCTGTTCCAATAACAACTTCCAGCGGCTATATCGGCAGTGTTCCATCTCACTGAGAGGACACATACCTGTTCCAATAACAACCTTCACCTCCTAATGTATCGGCAGTGTTCCATCTCACTGAGAGGACACATACCTGTTCCTATAACAACCTCCACCTTCTAATGTATCGGCAGTGTTCCATCTCACTGAGAGGACACACACATGTTCCCATAACAACCTCCACCTTCTAATGTATCGGCAGTGTTCCATCTCACTGAGAGGACACATACCTGTTCCCATAACAACCTTCACCTCCTAATGTATCGGCAGTGCTCCATCTCACTGAGAGGACACATACCTGTTCCCATAACAACCTTCACCGGCTAATGTATCGTCAGTGTTCCATCTCACTGAGAGGACAGATACCTGTTCCCATAACAACCTTTACCTTCTAATGTATCGGCAGTGTTCCATCTCACTGAGAGGACACATACCTGCACCCATAACAACCTTCACCTTCTAATGTATCGGCAGTGTTCCATCTCACTGAACGGACACAGAGCTGTTCCCATAACAACCTTCACCTTCTAATGTATCGGCAGTGTTCCATCTCACTGAGATGACACCTACCTGTTCCAATAACAACCTTCACCGGCTAATGTAACGTCAGTGTTCCATCTCACTGAGCGGACACATACCTGTTCCCATAACAACCTTCACCGGCTAATGTAACGGCAGTGTTCCATACCACTGAGAGGACACATACCTGTTCCCATAACAACCTTCACTGGCTAATGTATCGGCAGTGTTCCATCTGACTGTACGGACACAGAGCTGTTCCCATAAAAACCTTCACTTTCTAATGTATCGGCAGTGTTCCATCTCCCTGAGAGAACACACACCTGTACCCATAACAACCTTCACCTTCTAATGTATCGGCAGAGTTCCATCTCACTGAACGGACACAGAGCTATTCCCATAACAACCTTCACCTTCTAATGTATCGGCAGTGTTCCATCTCACTGAGCGGACACAGAGCTGTTCCCATAACAACCTTCACCTTCTAATGTATCGGCAGTGTTCCATCTCACTGAGCGGACACATACCTGTTCCCATAACAACCTTCACTGGCTTATGTATCGGCAGTGTTCCATCTCACTGCGAGGACACATACCTGTTCTCATAACAACCTTCACGGGCTAATGTAACAGCAGTGTTCCATCTCACTGAGAGAACACATACCTGTACCCATAACAACCTTCACCTTCTAATGTATCGGCAGAGTTCCATCTCACTGAACGGACACAGAGCTGTTCCCATAACAACCTTCACCTACTAATGTATCGGCAGTGTTCCATCTCACTGAGCGGACACAGAGCTGTTCACATAACAACCTTCACGGGCTAATGTGACGGCAGTGTTCCATCTCACTCAGAGGAGATATACCTGTTCCCATAACAACCTTCACCTTCTAATGTATCGGCAGTGTTCCATCTCACTGAGAGGACACATACCTGTTCCCATAACAACCTTCACCTTCTAATGTATCGGCAGTGTTCCATCTCACTGAGAAGACACATATATGTTCCCATAACAACCTTCACCTCCTAATGTATCGGCAGTGTTCCATCTCACTGAGCGGACACAGAGCTGTTCCCATAACAACCTTCACCGGCTAATGTAACAGCAGTGTTCCATCTCACTGAGCGGACACAGAGCTGTTCCCATAACAACCTTCACCGGCTAATGTAACAGCAGTGTTCCATCTCACTGAGCGGACACAGAGCTGTTCCCATAACAACCTTCACCGGCTAATGTAACAGCAGTGTTCCATCTCACTGAGCGGACACAGAGCTGTTCCCATAACAACCTTCATATATTTTTCACAAATTAAGTACATATTGTACGAATTTCATTGAAAATAGCTGTGTTGTCGTCCTCCGTTGTTCTGTTGTTTATGCGTACAATGGAACTGTTAATTACTGGATGCCTTCGCCCGGCATGAAATTCAAAATTTGTGTTCAGAAACTACCCCCCACCCTCTTTCTTCCATTCTTTTGCTGCAACAGTAAATTTTATTATTAAAATCTTGGACTTTTCCGTATGAGAATATTTCTGTGTGATAATATGTAGGGCACCATTTTCGTGATGTCTACGTGGCGTTGTGAGGCATCTTCGTGGCGTTGTAAGGTATCTTCTTGGCGTTATAAGGTATCTTCGTGGCGTTGTAAGGTATCTTCGTGGCGCTGTATGGTATCTTCTTGGCGTTATAATGGAACCTTCGTGGCGTTGTAAGGTATCTTCGTGGCGCTGTATGGTATCTTCGTGGCGTTGTAAGGTATCTTCGTAGCGTTGTAAGGTATCTTCGTGGCGTTGTAAGGTATCTTCTTGGCGTTATAAGGTATCTTCGTAGCGTTGTAAGGTATCTTCGGGGCGTTGTAAGGTATCTTCGTGGCGTTGTACGGTATCTTCGTGGCGTTGTAAGGTATCTTCGTGGCGCATGCCAGCACGGACTGTGGTGAGCTCGCATGCCAGAACGGACTGTAATGAATCCGCAGGCCTGAATGAACAGTGGTGAGCCCATCGGCCTGCTCGGCTGTGATGAAACTACAGTTTAAAATGGCTGTGAGGAGCTCTAGGCCTGCAAAGGACTGTGATGAGCCCTACGGCCAGAATGGGATGTGATGAGCCTGTAGGCATGAATGGGACGTGACGAGCCTGTAGGCATGAATGGGATGTGATGAGCCTGTAGGCCTAAATGGGGATGTAATGAGCTTTTAGGCCTGAATGGGATGTGATGAGCATGTAGGCCCGAATGGGATGTGATGAGCCTGTAGGCCTGAATGGAGATGGGATGAGCCTGTAGGCCTGAATGGGATGTGATGAGCCTGTAGACCTGAATGGAATATAATGAGCCTATAGGCGTGAATGAGATGTGATGAGCCTGTAGGCCTAAGTGGGATGTGATGAGCCTGTAGACCTGAATGGAATATAATGAGCCTATAGGCGTGAATGAGATGTGATGAGCCTGTAGGCCTAAATGGGATGTGATGAGTCCGTTGGCCTGAATGAGATGTGATGAGCCTGTAGGCCTGAATGGGATGTGATGAGCCTGTAGGTCTGAATGGGATGTGATGAGCCTGTAGGCCTGAATGGGATGTGATGAGCCTGTAGACCTGAATGGAATGTAATGAGCCTATAGGCGTGAATGGGATGTGATGAGCCTGTAAGCCTAAATGGGATGTGATGAGTCTGTTGGCCTGAATGGGATGTGATGAGCCTGCAGGTCTGAATGGGATGTGATGAGCCTGTAGACCTGAATTGGATGTGATGAGCCTGTAGGCCCAAATGGCATGTAATGAGCCTGTAGGCCTGAATGGGATATGATGAGTGTGTAGGCTTGAATGAGATGTGATGAGCCTGTAGGCCTGAATGGGATGTGATGAGCCTGTAGGCCTGAAGGGAATGTGATGAGTATGTAAGCCTAAATGGACAGTGACGAGCCCACGGGCCGGCAATGAATGAATCAAATGTTAATTAGTAACATCACATTTTATTTTACTAACATAAAAACCAATCGAACTCTTTCAAACACAAAAATTAGTGTACAATATCTGTCTATCCGACCACCTTAGCTATACTTTGTGTACAATATCTGTCCATCCGACCACCTTAGCTATACTTTGTGTACAATATCTGTTCATCCGACCATCTTAGCGATAAAACTCCGAGGCTTCTAAGCAAGCTTTAATGTAACTCAAGTAAGATTTCACTGAGGCCTCAGAGCGATCTCTCCCCCATGCACAGCGCGCTTGGGGGCATCCAACCTGCCAGCCCAACCCCCTCCCTTCCCTCCGTCTCATTTTGGGGAGCCGATATTCTGGAACTATTGTGACGAGATGTGACGCAATTGCCCGATATTTACATGCCAGCCTGACGCCGTCTATGTTGAAGTGTAGGATTACAAAGTAATTAAGGTAATCTTGGCGGAGAATGTTATTTCTTCTTATGTTATAGGAGGTCCAATTGGTGGTTTATAAGCAATAGAGTCGTAAGTACCTATAACTTTCGTCCAACCAATTTAAAGAAAAACATGTTATGCACTGAAGACGAAATCAATTTTAACATACACTCCGGAAATATTAATTTAATATCGGTAATTTCGATGAGAGGGGAGAGTACGAATTTGAAACGGTTTAATTACAGTTTACCAAACTGCTTAGAGGCCTGACTCTCAACCTCTTTATTTTGAGAGTCATTGGGGATGATCTTCCTGATCATGAATCTGATATTTATTCTTTCCAGGGAGAGTCAGAAAAAGTAGAATGAAAATATTTTGTTCCTATTTTATTTCTAGCTTACCAAGGAACAAAGCTTGCTCGCGAGCGAGGCATTGGTGCGGCCACAAACTCGCCAACTGGCTTGTTATAAATCATTCTATTTAGAAATACGTCTTCTGAATAAATTCAGATGATATCTTGCCTCTCAATCAACCGTTGATTGAGAGAGTCTTGCAATTATTTTTTCTTCGGCATGAACTATTTCAAACAAAAATGCGCCTGCTATCACTATAAAATATTATTTACGTTAGAGATTATTATTAAAATTTAAAAGCATTAAACCAGATACCTACATACAATAGATTGATGACTAATGATCATCCGAAATTTCATTACCATGTGATAAGGAGGCCTGTAAACAACATTTTCAAATACCTCTTATTTGTCACAATAACTAGTGACTAATGGAAGCCCGGAAATTACTAAAAGCCCCAGTTTTCTTCTTCAATTAACAACACCTATATCATGAATTATAAAACCGTCAATCTTTTATTTAATCCTGTGATGGACGTGCAAGCTGTACTGTATACTCCACGCACTCAGTTGTGCAGCAAAGGCGCACTTGATCGAAGGTACTGGAGAAGATCGAACGATGCGTCCACACACCTCACAATCTGTCGGGTAACTGATGACTAGGGGACCGCAACACCTGCATAAGGCTAGGGGAGGGCGGGGGACAGGTGAACAAGTAGTTTGAATTAGCAGGAAAATTGTGCGAAATTACTTTGGAAATGCAATTCTTTCCATGGAAACTTATAGTTAGCAATTTCTTCATCGGCGCTTCTACAATCAAATTCAATCGATATGTTATTAATCAATGCGAGTAAACATTATCTAAAGAGATTTGGTACTCGCAAATGAGAATTTGGTCATCATGATAAATGAAAGAGTGTCCATGCCGTTCCTACGGCATCGTCATTGCTAACCGCTTCTCACCAGATACACGCGAGCCGCATGTAGCCTTGAGAGGCGGCCTGGGTTACACGGCCCAAAAACTCCTGCACGGGCAAGGGTTTCGTGCAGCGCGGGGTGGCTGCTTGTCAGCTTCGTTCAGTGGAAAATATAATTCGTCAGGACCATCACACAGAGAAGTATTGTCGTATAATGGTGCTTCTGTGTGAGGCCTGTCTAGCCAGAGTGTGCCAGGGAGAAGCTGAGCTTGGTTGGCGTCCGGACCAGGATATCTCCCCTTTCCTTATAAAACAAGTAATTTAAATCCTTCATTCACTAGAGGCCTAATGATATTCTGTGTTTTCACAACGTATACCTCTTGTCTAAGATACAAATGAAATTAAGGGGACAATATCAACAATATATGAACTATCGTTACAAATTGAGTTTGATAGTTCTATAAAACAAATTAATACATTCAAATTCTTGCAACAGCAAAAAACATCCGAGACAAATATATTGGATACCTTTTTTATAAATCACTCTCGTGCATATGGTTTGGACGTATCTTCGCTTTGTTATCACGAAAAATAAACGTTACTTTGTGCTGCAGTCCATCCCAAAAATGCATAGAAATAACGAACACAATATGGAATCTACATACAACTTACTTTCGTTTACTCATAAACACAAAACCGCGAGTGGTCCATGCAAGGTATTATTCTGACTCTGAGTGACCCACTGCAAACTCGTACGAATGAATGCAAACAGGATCTACAACACCACGCCAGTGACAACATACAAGGAATCGCCCCAGTCCTGAGAACTTATAAGTCGTATAAGTGAAGATTAACATATATATCATCCAGACGCCAATACTGGTCCCCACATACGTGTATCGCTTCTACCAAGTGCCAGCGCACGGTGAAGAGAATGCACCACAATGGAGTGACAAAAGGGTCAGCCAAGTCACAGGTTTCTACATGAAAATACAGGACAGAAACACGCTACAGTAACAATAAAATACATGCCCATATGTCTAAGTATCAAATACTAATTGCAGTTGTTGTATTCAGTCAAAAGTTCACCCATTATACTCACTTAAGAGAGAGGAAAGTGTGACAAAAATTGTGCAACGTGATTCGCAAATGTAGCCATTCAGGGCGAAAATGTAACTGATCGAAAGATACTACAATGTGCAAAGAATTGTAAAATAAATTTGTTAATTTTTTTCAGTATGTCTTAACTTGCAGGCAGCTTGAAATCGGAACAAATATGGGAAAATCCGCCACTCCCTTGGGAAAATTCTGCCCTCGCGCCCGATATCACTTGACATGACCAGTTGGCTTTCCTAGAAGAGGTACACTGCTTATTTTACTCTTTGAAACGCTTTGAAGCACACTTTGAAACTCACTTTTACCACATCTGTTTCCATTTTTTGAAACAATTGAACATCAACCGATCAGAATATGAACCTGATTACATGTTTTGTAATATTTTGAACAAAGTTCATACACAGAAACAGAATGTGGGCCGTGAGACACAAAATGCTCAAAGGGTTTCCTAACTAGACCCAAGCCTATCCTAACAGTTACCTATCATAAAGAAGCATGTATAGAGAAGGCAACGAACACCACTATACATTGAAGAAAAACAAGAGCAGAGATAATATGATACATAATGAATATCAGATGAAATAGTCATAGCTAACTGTATTAATATTAGGAGACTAAATGTTGTTTGAGATTGAATTTAAAGAAAATAATAAAGGCAAAGATTTGAAATAATTTGAATGTAGTTTCACGATCTGACATCGTTAGAGATAATGGAGAATGAGATTTCGCTTCATTAAATCTCGTTATATCGTATGACTCTCGACTACTTTTTGAGTGCGACTGGTGGGATGATCAAACCGGCGCTATAAATGTTTGATATTGGGAAACTAGATGGAGAAAGAGATTTCGCTTCATAACCTTGTTATATCGTATGACTCTCGACTACTTGTTGAGTGCGACTGGTGGGATGATCAAACCGGCGCTATAAATGTTTGATATTGGGAAACTAGATGTAGAAAGAGATTTCGCTTCATAACCTTGTTATATCGTATGACTCTCGATTTCTCGTTGAATGCGACTGGTGGGATGATCAAACCGGCGCTATACAGTAAATGTTTGAAGGAATGCCTATCATGGCCAAGATGAGTAGTTCTATACATACATACTAGAATTTGGAAGTAATATAGGTCCTCAATATCAGAATATTCACCGATCTGGAATAAATGATTGTTTGTGTTGTATACGAAAGATTATTTATAACTCTGCATGCTTTTTTGCATGACAACCAATTTATCTAACATATTGTTATCGCTGGTAAACCAAGCTTCAATTCAATAGTAGATATGGGGCTGAACAAGTGACCTAAGAAAATATTGTATTTGTATGGGATACCAATTGATTTAATTAATTTCGTTGCGATATAATCTACATGATATTTGAATGTAAGATTACGGTCGAGATGCAAGCCGAGCAACTTGCTGTAATTCACTTCACTAATATAAGCGTGTCCCATTTTTAACAAGTGAATCACAATGTTACGTTTGTATGAGAATGGAATAAAAAGCAATCATGGAACTTTATTCGTGTCGAGCCAATTGCTGCACATACTAATTAACTGCACCTTTTTATTGTTAGTTTTTATAATGAGGCCTACAAAGTACAGTCATCGGCAAATAAAATGCACTTGAATACTTTTGGCGAATTTGAAAGATCAATAATAACGATTAGTAACAATAGAGGCCCTAAAAATGCTCCTTGAGGGACGCTATGATTAATATTGAGAAAATTTGATTAGAGTCATATATTGGAGTGTATTGTCTAATGGAAAGGTACGAACGTCCCACCAGTCCATCCGCATTGGCCACGATATTGACTGTCACGTCTCTCTAAATAATTAGACAATTCTCTGGATGGTATTTCTCGAATATTTTACTAACATCGGTACCATTGAAATTGCTCTGCAATTACTGATACTTTCTTTTTCACAAGTTCTGGGTATGGAGATGACTCGCAATTTTACGATACTAAGAAAATATACCGGATTTGAATGATCCGTTTCTTATTCGTGCTATAACAGGTGACACAACATCACATACAAATTTCATAACTTAGTTACCGAGTTTACATCACACTTCATGTCTTTAAGAGATGTAAGAGAATTCCATACATTTCTTTCTGTAATGGCTTTAAGAATTAACGAATCATGGCAGTCACCATGCATGTAATGTAATTAGTCGTACCGGGTGGAGTTAAAAGATTCAGAAACTGTCTCACCAATATTAACGAAAAACTCTCTAGATACGTCGGCAATATCAACAATATTCACATATATAGTGTCATTGTGCACAATAGTTATATTAATGTCTTCTTCTTCTCGTGAGCCTGATGGGCGGGTATTTTATTAATTTGACTCCAGCTGCTTTAGAAGTATCTTCAAAGTTGCTGAAGTTTTCTATTAAATATCGTTTTTTAATCAATAATATTTGATTTGTAACATATGATCTCTAAATTTTTCGAACGGATGTTCGGGGATTCAATTTTGCACACATAATATATAGAAAGCTCCTATTTTCTTGAGATTTAAAATAGGATCATATTTTTCTCGATGAATTCTGTTCAGATTTTCGTGACAAAGTGCTCGTTATGATAGTTCATCAATTATTGTAAGTTGAGTATGGTGCATCAGTGAGGTCGTTAATGACAACGTCAGGATGACCATTATCCATAATGTTTCAAAACTTTTTATTACTCAAGTTGAATTCCATTTCCTTCAGAGATTCGAATGCCAACAAGATACTTTCTAGCGACACACTTATTTCTCTATTAAAAAATAGCAAGGGATAAAAAATATCTGACAGTTTTATCCCAGAGAAAGAACTCGTATAGGGAGTCGCTGTATATATATTGTCCATTAGTGAAGAGGTAGCTGATGTTTCGATATCCGACTAGGAATGAGTGCCAATACTTCGTGCTGCAGGGATTGGGTTCAGTCTGACGGGGTGTGGTGTGCTGGTTTGCCAGGATTCCGGACAAGAGGGAAGGCCTGCACTCCACACCAAACATCCTTGACTAGATCAGTTTTTAATCATTATCAAGTACGTAGGCACACTAACCTCGATGTTCAGGTTAGAAGAAGAGACTGTTTTTAATGTTTCTCTGTAGCTACTATGTAATAAGGGAAACTAATCGCGAATCAAGAGATTATCCGATCGTCGCATATAAGAAGTGAGTCATTACACTTCAGTAAACAACCCCATCACGGAAAAGTAAAGAGGTAATGCCGTATTGATAGATTGATTTTCCTCACGTACAGCGCGAGGTGACTGAGTCGACAGCGCGTGCCATCTTCACACAACTCTGGGTGACTGAATCGACAGCGCCTGACATTTTCACACAACTATGGGTGACTGAGTCGACAGCGCGTGCCATCTTCACACAGCGCTGGGTGACTGAGTCGACAGCACCTGACATCTTCACAGAACTCTGGGTGACTGAGTCGACAGCGCGTGCCATCTGCACACAGCGCTGGGTGACTGAGTCGGCAGCGCTTACCATCTTCACACAGCGCTGGGTGGCTGAGTCGGCAGCGCCTGTCATCTTCACACAGCGCTGGATGGCTGAGTCGGCAGCGCTTACCATCTTTACACAGCGCTGGGTGGCTGAGTCGGCAGCGCCTGCAATCTTTACACAGCGCTGGGTGGCTGAGTCGGCAGCGTCTGCCATCTTCACTCAGGGCTGGGTGACTAAATCGGCAGCGCTTGCCATCTTCGCACAGCGCTGGGTGGCTGAGTCGGCAGCGCCTGCCATCTTCACTCAGGGCTGGGTGACTAAGTCGGCAGCGCTTGCCATCTTCGCACAGCGCTGGGTGGTTGAGTCGGCAGCGCCTGCCATCTTCACACAGGGCTGGGTGACTGAGTCGGCAGCGCCTGCCATCTTCACACAGCGCTGGGTGGCTGAGTCGGCAGCACCTGCCATCTTCACACAGCACTGGGTGACTTAGTCGGCAGCGCCTGCCATCTTTACACAGCGCTGGGTATCTGAGTCGGCAGCGTCTGCCATCTTCACACAGCGCTAGGTGGCTGAATCGCCAGCGTCTGCCATATTCACACAGCGCTGGGTGGCTGAGTTAGCAGCGTCTGTCATATATACACAGCGCTGGGTGGCTGAGTCGGCAGCGCCTGACATCTTCACAAAGCGCTGAATGGCTGAATCGGCAGCGCCTGCCATCTTCACACAGCGCTAGGTGGCTGAGTTGGCAGCGCCTGCCGTCTTCACACAGCGCTGGGTGGCTGAGTCGGCAGCGCCTGCCATGTTCACACAGCGCTTGGTGGCTGAGTCGTTAGCGTCTGCCATCTTCACAGAGCGCTGGATAGCTGAGTCGGCAGCGCCTGGTATCCTTCAAGCAGCGCTGGGTGGCTGAGTCGGCAGCGCCTGCCATCTTCACACAGCGTTAGGTGGCTGAGTCAGCAGCACCTGCCATCTTCAGACAGCACTGGGTGGCTGAGTCAGTAGCGCCTGCCATCTTCAAACAACGCTGGGTGTCTGAGTTGGCAGGGCCTGCCATCTTCACACAGCGCTGAGTGGCTGAGTTGGCAGGGCCTGCCATCTCCACACAGCGCTGGGGGGCTGAGTCAGCAGCGCCTGCCATTATCCCACAGCGCTGGGTGGCTGAGTCGGTAGCGCCTACCATCTTCCCACAGCGTTGGGTGGCTAAGTCGGCAGCGCGTGTCATCTTCACGCAGCGCTGGGTGGCTAAGTCGGCAGCGCCTGTCATCTTCACACAGCGCTGGGTATCTGAGTCGGCAGCGTCTGCCATCTTCACACAGCGCTAGGTGGCTGAATCGCCAGCGTCTGCCATATTCACACAGC
>SDVV010026014.1:0-12327 GCA_016164225.1 Gammarus roeselii | reverse complement strand
CACTCCTGCCGACACCTGATCAGGAGTCAGCTAACTATACACACTGACAGCCTGTTCCACTCCTGCCGACACCTGATCAGGAGTCAGCAAACTATCCAAATTCACAGCCTACTCCACTCCTGCCGACACCTGATCAGAAGTCAGCTAACTATACACACTGACAGCCTACTCCACTCCTGCCGACACCTGCTCAGGAGTCATCTAACTATACACACTCACAGCCTACTCCACTCCTGCCGACACCTGATCAGGAGTCAGCAAGCTATACAGACTCACAGCCTCTTCCGCTATAACCGATACCTGATCAGGAGTCAGCTAACCTTACACACTCACAGCCTCTTCCACTCCTGCCGACACCTGATCAGGAGTCAGCAACAATACAGACTCACAGCCTCTCCCACGCCTGCCGTTACCTGATCAGGAGTCAGCTAACTATACACACTCACAGCCTACTCCACTCCTGCCGACACCTGATCAGGAGTCAGCTAATATACACACTCACAGCCTACTCCTCTCCTGCCGACACCTGATCAGGAGCCAGGTAACTATACAGACTCACAGCCTCTTCCACTCCTGCCGACACCTGATCAGGAGTCAGCTAACTTTACACACTCACAGCCTTTTCCACTCCTGCCGACACCTGATCAGGAGTCAGCAAACTATACAGACTCACAGCCTCTTCCACTCCTGCCGACACCTGATCAGGAGTCAGCTAACTATACACACACAGCCTACTCCACTCCTGCCGACACCTGATCAGGAGTCAGCTATCTATACACACCCACAGCCTCTTCCACTCCTGCCGACATCTGATCAGGAGTCAGCTAACTATACACACTCAGCCTACTCCTCTCCTGCCGACACCTGATGATGAGTCTGAAATTGATGCACACTCACTGATTGCACCTCTCCTTCCGACACCCGATCGCTATCAGTCAACAATGTCTCCGACGTTTTTCTCCTGTTTAAGGAATTTAAATGTGCTCATTCGTTCCAAACTCGTCATCTTAATGTATAACTTGAATGTTACATTCGATAAAATTTGTTCTCTCGATTTGAAATGTATCCAGAATCAAAGGTGTAGTTCGCTAAAATACCAGAGAACAACGAGGCATTTTTAATTAGAAGGATTCTTTTATTATTATCGGAAAATCCGAACTAGTGCAAGTTTATCGAATGTTCTTCATTTAAAAAAAAACATGAAATTTTTGGTGATTCCCGTTGTTCAATCTGGAATAAGCTGGATTCCCTTTGTATTAAATAAGATTTAGCAACTCGTTTGTTCCGCAATGGAAACTGAACGCCCCCGTTTTTTTCTGATTATAAATACCTCACTTGCAGAAATGTTGAGTTGGGTTCTGGAATGTGTACTATTTCAAGGAAGAGAAGAATTTTGTGAAGAGGGGAAATTTTTCCACAGCCTGAGCATCGAACAGATCCTACAATTATTTTCGGTTACTTGGAACAATCAATATATGAACAGTGGATTCAGTTTAAGGCGGCCACTCGACGAAAAATAATACCAAAAACTATAAAAACTGTTACTGTTCTTCCGGGGTCTGACAAATGACGAGTTTTTGATAGGGTATGGTCCGATAATTGAGTTGAAGTAAGCAGTTGATCTTCCATTATGATGCTTCTGTCAGTAAACAACATAGATTACTCCAATTTGTAGTGTGATCCCTCGAATTCGTCGCAAATGTGTTTGAATTTGTATTTGAAAACATTTTTGGTACAAAGACTTACGCAACTGAACACGATCTGATGGAAATGTAATATTATTGGTGATATTTGTGATGATGGACGCTGTTTGTCCGCCATCATTCATTCGTTTATCAAATACCAATAATTCTTATGAAATCTTTGGATACAATACAAGGAAACTGATTCGTTGATTAAGTTTTTTATTGGACAGTAATAAAAGCGGAATGCGAATTTATTCAAGGCCAAAATGTCTCTGAAGTTAGATTATATATGAAACAGAAATAAATTTCAGAAACCCGTTTTTGTTGCAGGGTAACAAAGAAAACGAATGTCTCCGATGCACGTGAATGCTCGCAAATTCTCTTTCTTATTTGACCATTAATATCAAATTGCGTCAACAATGCACACTTTCTGCTGGCAAACATACTAATGTTATACAAGATAATAAAAAATAATTCGGGGCATCTCAGACATCATTTTGATCAGGAAGTTATGTGCCACCCTTTATTAAAATAATTTCTTTGCATTACCTTTGGGAAAAGAAAAAGACCAGGTCTGGTTCACAAAAGATAGTTTCATTATCGTGAACCGTTCAAAATTTAAGCAAAAATTGTCTGAGGTGAAATGAATAATTTCACAATATGGCATATTACATCGATGCAGACAAATTTGTATATCATTAATATTGATGAAGGCTGCAGAAAATGTCCACCCAGAATCAGAAAAGTTGCAGCCCCACGTCATAAAGTGACAGCTTGCCAATTACCTCCCCTATGCTCGCACAGGAACAAATTAATGCAATGGTCAGAGCTCCAAGAATTGCCGGCTGCTACGGTAGGATCCGATGTTGGTGTAACTCCCCCGTCACATTAACGGCCTTTATCCGGAACGGGCCACTGGGCTTTACACGCAGAAACACGGGTCCATAACGCATTTTTCGGAACATTGGTCAACCATTTCTCCTAAACGGCGGAGGAGGTGAATAAGTATTGTTGATGGGTGCACGTACTAACCGCTTGTGGACCATTAAGCCCGAGGCAGGTCATCAAATCCGTTCCAAAAGGTTCATGGAGTCCATTACATTGTTGTAGGCGTAAAGTCGCAGATAACCATTTTTTTTTTTTAAATTTGTTACTTTAGGATAATGTTTCGTTGCAAGTGATTGACGTTCTGATTCAGTATACTATTGTGTTGCATTAGAACAAATGCATCTTTAGCATAGCAGAATGAAATAAATAGTCATTCTTCGGTAGTAGGAACAAACAATAGGCAAAGTAAATTGTTTGGGATTACATAACCTACGTATGAATATCCCTGTGAGACCTTTGGATAAGACTGACTACGGTAGGGGTTTAGTAATCTAACATCGGTTACATATGCAAATGAAACTTTCAAGATCGATTGAAGGTAAACTTGCGCAATGCAGCTTAAACCTTTTAACATTCTAATAACTCTCAGCAAGTGGGAGGAAAGAACATGAGTATGTGATTGATCGCCTCCGGTATTGAAGCCATTAAAAAACATCGCCATCGCTGATAAATGACAGGAACACGGAGCAAAACTTGCATGAGGCTTTTTCAGGACCAAAGAACACAATGAAACAATATGAATAATCTCCGCTACGATCATTCCTGCGCACGGAAGGGTACGAGAGAGGGGAGATTCATTTAAGCTTGAAAATGAAGGAAATTATACGGAAATTATGATGAGGCAAATTAAATTATGTAAATGTTGACGGAAATTATGAGACACGCAATAACAAGAAGGCTCGGCAACATCCAACAACTCTGGTTGTCTCTACACATAGCAAATTGTCAGAATATGAGATATTTAATTGAAAAATAATTTACTTAGATAACTTTGTCAACTCACGCTTCACTAGTCGTGAACCACTCATAAATTTTTGGCGAATAAGGATCGATTTATTACTATAATTTTAGCGATACTATTTACCTTTAAACTATGGTTTCCTGCAACCTTCACTGTCTTACTCTAAGAACTAGATTTGTTTTATCCAAACGGGGTTGGGCAATCAAAACACAACAAAAATAAAATACTTTTTTCGTGATTGTTTGTTCAGGAATGACCACCTTATAACGTATATAACTAATTTGTTGTTTTCTATTGGTTTGACATAGTAATACATATATAACTGCTAACTAATTTTTATTTGAACAAACCGCATGATATTGAAAAAGAATTTCTAAGAACTGCATGCTATTGCCCGTCTCCACTGTCCGTCTCCTGAGGGTGCACTTTGTCTAACGTATCTGAGAACGGCAATTGGGAATGTTACTTTGTCATGTACTACTAATATATTTGAAGGGAAATAACTGTTACGTAATGCATTCATATCACATCACGACACAATAATTATTTTCCATGCGTTATCCAGTCAACACGACCGCAAACCTAAAAATGTATTAAAATAGAATATTATTTCCCGAGCTGATGGGATGTTCTTGATTTATCCACATGCCTGACAAGACAAAATGTGCGGCAACAGACAACTCGAGAAGCAATGGGCACCATCGTTCCAACATTGCCATGTGATTCTCCTAAGCAATACATCCACGATGCCTAAACCGTGTGAACAATTCTTGGGAATAATTTTTTACGACATTGTCTATTTAACGTGAATCAATTCGTGTGAAAAAATAATAACAATAATTGGCCGTTATGTTTATTCCATCAATAATTCAAATATATGTCAGATTACTGTTCGTATCAATTTATCCATTTGTTAGTGGATAAATCTTACTGTAAATCTGAAAGAGATAATGCATTGTTCATTAACTTTTCATTAAGGATCAGTGGCAAAATGTTCAAATTATTATTGATTTAAATGTGACATTTCCATCTTACCGACAATGATGATACGAGTAAGAAAAACAGGATCAAAAATAATTGGAAAACTGCTAACATTTCTCCTTGATTTACTGTACAAATTTTCCCCGACCATGAAGTTTGAGAATTGTCTAAAAAACATTATTGATCAACCTCAGACCCACAAAGAGGAGAGTAGGTGGTTACATTTATTGTCAGGGCTCTCCCGTTTACTAACCAATAAACGTAACCAACTGAATTCCTTCTTGTAGGTACGAGGTTGATCAATATCGTTCGTCAGATAATTCTCAAACTTCATTGCTGGAGAAACTCTCACAGTACATGATATCTCTTTATCACGCATTCCTGTTGTGATACAAAATTATTTTTTGCATAACACAATCCTTGATTTTTCTTCATGCAATCTTCATAGAAAGGTGCAGTCCTAATGCGCACTATATTTTTCCAGCATGCTCCTCTCAAAAAGGTTATACCCGAATGAAGGACCTCTCAAAATTGACGTAAAAGAAAACGAATTAATGAGCTATTCTTTAAACCCAGTATAACTGTAGGGTGTAAGATTGGAAAAATACAGTTACAAAATAGTATAAAAATGATGTAAATTAAATCATGTATTGTCTTATGGTTAAGCGAACACAAATTTATATGATGTTTGGCAACAGAACTAAAGCCATTGCCACAAGATTTGTCTTTCACTATACAAACAGGGGAGCAGTAGTGATCACAGCTCGTAAATACACCCGGAACGGCAGGTAGATAACATTTATTCGAATGGGTTTATTACTATGCCAAACTTCTGCTGATGGAGCTCTCAAAAACCGGCGAAAGTGTGTGAAGAGCCTTTGTACTCACAGAGGGTGCAATTTTTTTCCATCCTAAATAACCGTAAATTGTAAGATGCTGATATTGGGAACCTACGCAATGTGGACACTAATGCATGTATTGGAATACTAGATAACGCGACGTCCGTCGACATTCATTCCGACCACTTCACACACATCTTTTCCTGCAAAACTTTGACGAGAAACAGCATGTGAAGCAACTTCATTTCACACCGACCAGACTTTCCATAGGCAGGTAAGTTCCCTGACTTATTCACATCTGGATTATTTTCTCTGTGGATATGCCAAACAGAGAGTCCATTGAAGCAAAACCGGACATTATCAGAGTCCGTTACCAAGTTTTCCGAGACGTAATCTCTATCATTCACAAAGGTGTTCCTGTTCCGTAAATTTCTAATTTCAATGAGCAAAGTAACCGCTATTATCAGCTGCAAGCTTACCATTTCGCGCACTTGTTGTAAAGCAAATGAAACTTCACGGACGTATCCTTTTATGATGTTTTATTTCACTTCTCTGCATCAGTTACTCATTGAGCTATATGCGTTCACTTGCGACCTCTTTCTCGTGTGACCCAGGACTTACCCAATGCTGAATGATTGAAATCAATTGATGGATCGTTCAAGTAACCCAGTGAAATGTCATGTGTGCCCACTCGACACTGAAACATGTTCAAATCATTAATGAAATACTCAGAGTATATTTGATTAGAAACAGTCATGTTGGGCTCTGACATTTATGAGTCACCATTCCACGGTCAAGGGATACCATAAGTTACATTAACTTTTGACTGTTTTAATAGAGTTAGAGAACGTTCAACATCTAGCAACTGCAGTCATTCCTACGAGATTTGCATCCCTATTTATGGTATGGGAGAGCTAAGGAGGTTTCGGGAGAGAATGCGAGAACGGTCCTTTGGCAGTTCGAGGGAGGCGGTCCGATACCATCCATGCACATTTTTGTCATCATAACGCTCACGTCATTTGTATGTTCCGCTTCAAATAGTCTTAATTTTTCAGTGAGACTTGGCTGCTCCTCCCAATCTATTTTATTCACCTTTCACGCTCTCATACTAGTGCTATCGCAAAGTTCCAGTCCGTAACCTGACTTTCGCTGAGAGCTCTGTAAGTGGAAAAGTGAATTAAAGTCGGAGAAGAGGCTTGACTTGGTCGCATAGTGCAAGGAAACTTGGGTGGCCAGTCAATATTGCAAGAAGAGTGGCTTTGTGGAACCACGAGGAGAGTGGAAACTGGGATCAGTCGTATGCAACGTTGCAATGCGGAAACTGTATTTTTGCTGCAGACAGAGGAAATGAAATTGGAGAAAAGGAGGTGATGGGAGAAAAAGGCTCAGAGCTGGGGCGTGGATGGAAAACTGGGGAGTAGGAAAAAAATCCTGAGGATGATTACTGAAGAAGAAAAATATCGCTGATACTGAAGTGAGACGTTTTTTGTATAATAACGATGGAAGAAAAGAAACGAAGTGGCGTTGGAGATTATGGTAATCAAATGAAATGTGGTTCGGTGGTTAGCGAGTGGAAAAAAAAGGTATTGATGGGAAAGAAGTGGAACTAAGGAAAAGAGAGAGTGGAGAATAAGGGATTGAAGAGGTGGAAATATTAATATCACAATAAACAGATTTTATGGACTGTATGGTAGTATACACGAAGATGACCAATTGAACATGTCTGGGTGGTAGCCTTGTAATCTTAAGTGGACACAAAACGCAGAAACTGTCACTCCTCTCAAAATACAATCTAATTGAATAAGTCAATAACAATTTGATTGGTAAGCTGATCTCGCTTGAGGTGGTGTAAATTGACCTTAACTCATCCGGCTTCTTGGAACTACGACTAATGGCCGTCGGTTTCAATTCCAGGAGTCCAGTGCAATTGTATGTTTGCATCATAAGGGCAACAATAGAGAGTAAGCAAGTGATACTCTACTTAGAACAAACCACCATTTGTCGATGATTCAAATATGTGGCCTGACCTGATTGTGACCGAGTCTAATCATCGTGAACACAACGATAATAGTGTTCAAGCAACATGATGTCGGGGTATGTGCTCATAACGTATTACCTTGTATGAACGGTAAATAAAACTATCTTAAATCATTGTTATTGGGACGAGGATTTTTCAAGAATATAATAATTTACTATTTATTTAGGTATAATGACATGTAGACAAAATAACAGAAATATCAGAATACACAGATGATACTTACCAAGTCTTCGTCAGCGTGAGCTTTTCTGAAGACAATATTTTCTAATTAGAAGAATTTAATATCAACATATAACCAGGGTTCAGAAGTGAGGACCAACCAATGGACATTGTAGGAAGACATCCTCTTCTTTCCACCTTGCAAAATATCGAGACAGATGAAAGCATTACATTTTACCATCAATTTCAAAAAAACTAAGCAAAGTAAGTCTGATCGCCGATGTTTACTTTATCATGACTATTCACTGTTTCAACAGATATTTACTATAAATGTTGTTAGCAGAAAATGTCCGACATGGGGGTGTCTAATACATTACGCACACATTTTTTTGATGTACGATGACACCAAGTTGAAACTAGCTGCATAGTTGCATAGTTAGCATTACGTATTAACATATGCACACGAAAAGAAATCAATGAGTCATATTCAATGGGTACAATAAAATGAATGGATTTCTATATGAATATGATAATTGGAAATTTGAGCGTATGGAGCGAGAAAAGAAAGATTGAAAGCATCCATAAAATGAAACTGATGAAACAGAAAAAGTTGACATGGTAAATTGCATAGCAGAAGTAAATTACCTTTCAAGAAATTATGCACTTACAAATTCAAGCAGGTATAATTTTAGTTCACATTTGAAGGTAGCAAGACATCTATCAGTACTTTTATCTATGGTAATCCAATTCCAGGTTTTAGCAGCTCTGTATTTTAAAAATAGTTGGGACTGTGTGGACGAGTTTCGGGGAATTTGCAAAACCGCATTGTTGCGAAGATCATTCCTAGGATTATTTCTAAAGAAATGTTTTTTTCAATGTGAGCTAAATGATTCATTGCTTTATAGACAGACACCGCAGCAGAAAAGTTATTGATGTGACACAGTGGGAGAATGTTCCACTAACGAAAGAGAGGCAACGTGGGTTCACGTCTGCTAGCCTGTGATAGTGTTCTCATGACACGCTTTTGACTACGAACGATAGAACCTAAGTTTATTTTGTAGGTAGAAGCATACACGTTCACACAATACGTCAGAAATGAATGAATAAGGCAATTGTACAAAAGACTTTTAGCAGGAGTCGTATGAAAATTTCAAATTTTGTATAGGAGGCCCCACGATTTGGATAATTTCCCGGCAACAAATGAGAAGTAATCTTTCCAATTAAGTCTCTGATCTACAATTACACCGAGGAACTCAGTTTGATGGATGTGAACCAGTTTGAAATGTGAACCAATTGATGATCATTACTATTAGTAATAGTATCATTGAGGATTTTCCCGGTCGAATAAATTGTAGTATCATCTGCAAAAGAAGGTTCAAAGGATGAGCTGTCGCTTGTGTGTACAATATCATTAATATAATAAAGGAAAAGCAATAGCCCAAGGATCGACCCTTGCGGTACTCCTGTATCTAACGCACTGACAGATGATGATTGCTTATTCCAACTCACTTGGTGATTTCTATCAAGAAGATAATTTTTTTAACCAGCTTTATCAATGGAACGAACAACAAAATGCTCGTATTTCGCAACCAAGATCACATGATTCACGCAATCGAAAGCTTTGACAAGATAAATGAAAGTTGCAACGGTTATATCCCCACTATCAAACCCATCAACAAAGTCTACAGCAAATTTTAATTGAGCATGCTCTGTATTCCTGAAAGCCTGCAAACCGAATTGATTTTGGCCAAGTAGGTTATTTGGAACAAAATGAGAATATAGTCTAGCATGAAATATTTTTTCATAAACTTTGTACAAGACGGGGAGGACTGATATTGGGAGATAATTTGCTATGTCTGTTTTGCTTTTATTTATATATATTGGGACAATCTTAGTGATTTTGAGTGTATCAGGAAAAATTATTTGCACGAAAGACCTATTGAAAAGTTGGGTCAAGGGAGCTACAATAGTCCTAGATATAGCTTTAGTTACATCGGTTGGGATGTTGTCCCAGCCAGTGCTACAATTTTTTTAAAATTATTAATGATTGCTTTCCCTTCATTTGGGTCGGTATGGTTAAAGATTAGCTGTTCAGGAATTGCATTCGCTAAATAATGTTCATAAGTGAATGTTGTTGCTAATAATTGATTCACTTATAGTATGAGGAATACTATGGAAGTAATGATTGGAAGCACTTGAAATCATTTGAGGATATTGATGACTTCATCATACATAATAATTGAATCTGAATTACTCTGTTTATCTTCCCTAGAAGGTTACTTATGATTTTCCAGACTTTTTTGTTATTTTCTTGAGAGGTCTTGATCAAATTTTGGAAATCGTTTCCACGAGCAATAATTGACAGTTTAGTAAACGCATTTTTGTATCGTTTATATTCATCTTTACGAGTAATGAGATGCCTTTTGTATCTACGGTACAGTCTGCCCTTCTTTTTTCGTGTGGCGAGTAAACCAGGTGTCATCCACGGATTCTTACCATGTTTGTTGCTGAGTTCCTGAGTTGTAAGCGGGAAATAGACCTCGAGTAGTTCAATTAATATGCTGTGGAAATGCGTGAAAGCATCATTTTAGTTTACTGTGGATGGCATCTCATTGAAGTCGTAAGCTACCAGTGCCTCTTTAAAGCTTCGAATGTTACGGTCGTTAGATTTACGATAGATAATTATTGTCGGATTACGCGGTTCAAGAGAATTCGGGTTTGAATGAAAATCGGGTTATGGACGGATACATCGAAAATGATCACAGCTGTACGAGTTACCCTATTAACATCGTTGGTGAAAATGTTAACACAATAAAGTTGCAGATCCAGCAGCTGTATGCGTTGATTTACTAATGAATGGGTACAAACCATGCGAAAGAAGATTATTACAATGGTCAGCAACTGAATTCGACTTATGATACTGGAGGAGATTTTCGTTGGAATTACCCATAATATACACTTTATTATTGATTTCGTCAATGAAACTGATAATTCCATTCATTTTCAGCCGTACCTATTGTTTTAACTTTGCTATCACAATAAACGCCGACAAAAAGAGTCTCACTTCCTGGACTGATGAAAGAGAGGTCAGGTCTCGGTACAACAGTTAGCCTTTTATTTATAAATAAACAAACACCTAACTTATTACTCTTATTATTGTTTGTATACAAATTGTAACCTGATAAATTATGTAAGTCCTGAAGTTCATTTGTCAATTTGGTTTCACAAAGCCCAAGCACAGTAGGAGCAGAAGGTCTGTTATATTGATTTGAAGGCTAAGAAAGTTCTCTTTCAAACTTGCAACATTTAATGCCATGCAGGTAAAATTGTTCCTTAATGAAATTGAATGACGAGGGAGCTCATCGTCAAGAATTATTTGACACTCTGGAATATTCATTCGCATTTGCAAATCTGGATCGATTTTGTGGAGAACATTGTTGAAATTATTTTCAATTTCGTGCAAAGCACGATCCAAAAAATCAATATTGTTTACCTCTTCCTACATATAGAGTTATGAGCTAAAAATGTTGTAGAATACGCACCAATGTTCAATATTTGATGACATATAATGGAGAAGCTTGGCAAAAAAAAGTTGTTGATGATGTTTTCAGTCATATTTAGGTACGGTAACAGAGAGATATCAAACGGTATGCTATTTGTTTGTGCAATTACAACAGGTCGGGCATGGAACTCAATGCAAGAGTTGAATTGGAGGAAGGATATTCTAGATCTAAAAGATGAAAATGAATCGATGAACGCTTGCTACAAACGATAAATGTTTTATTATCCATCAATACAGTCAGTACTAATAGCTGCTTTAGACGATGTGAAGCTGATCGGGACTGGATGAGTCACAACTCCTCTTCTCCATACTCGTGTGTTTGGATATTTAACGTGTACTGCGTTTGAGTTTATTTACCAATTCATTTGTACAATCGTCACTTATCAGCCCGGATGGCGATGGCCGTTCCGAGAGGTTGTTGTCATGCTTTTCCTTATCTCCACTGTCGACTGTTGTAGACTGCGGCAGTCGGCTGTCGGGGTGACATACTTCACCACTGGCCCATTTCCCTTTGGAGAAGTTTGCTCCACTGCTCATCAACCGGTTATCCCTTCAGGAGGTGCCTCTCCCACCGTGACCGCAGACATCTGGTCTTTGTGGTCCATTTGTTGATGGTGTTGGTCAACTTGTTCGGAATTCGTTGGCATATTTCGATTTTTGGAGTTCAGATGTTTCATGGTGAATTGTCGCACAGGAGACTGATGTTTAGGTCGCGGGCTGCTTGCATTATTGGTAGTGTTGCCATTTGAATTATTGCCACTGCTGCTGATCTGTGTGTTCATGTTTCGTCTAGCATTCTGGTTGCGTTTAGGACTTTGTTGTTGATGTTGAAGAGCTGGAAAATCCTCACTTGACTGTAGCTTTATTTGATTTTGTAGATGAGGTTGACTAGATCTTGGTTGATGATGTTGAGGTTGTTTAAGTTTGTGACCAATAAAATATACCGTCTTATATTGAGTTTTCAGCCTCTTAAACTCATCCATTTGTATCTGTCTTTCAAAGGAGGTGTTATGACAAACATCATCTTGTACGTATATCTTTTTTTGCAAAGATTTGAGTTTGTGGGCTGATCTCAGAATGTTATTTCGGTCCTGCTCTGAGTTCAATGTCGGAAAACTGGGGCGGGGCCGTATGGGACCGGACCCTCTGATTGTGTGACGTCACTCACCAACGCGGAAAGCGTTAATGAAGCTGCACTGTGCACCAGTGTGCTG
>SDVV010026013.1:0-12327 GCA_016164225.1 Gammarus roeselii | reverse complement strand
AATATAATGGACTATCTCAACATAGTCCAACGCTTCAAACAGCAAATATATATTATTTAACTTTTAGTCAACAGACAATTCTATAGCGAGATGGTAACCCCAATGCTTAAAGGAAAACTCACAATAGCTGAGGTAATTGTCACTACCAATACCTCGTCTAGTTACAATGTGACGAGAATACGCGCTCACCGGGTATAGAGGGATGAGCGGTCCCGTAAGTCAAGTAGACTTGCGAGGCAGTTGGTCTGGTGTGGCCTCGCTGGCGTTCCCAGAGCTGGATTCTAAGGACGTTCCTCCCTGGTTGCCGTCGTCGATCGGCGATTTATGGAGTCGGGAGAGGTTCACGTCTCTTCGTCCTAACGTGATGTAGTGGTGGAGGACTTCCCTAACTTCGGAGGTAGTTGGATATTATTTTTGATCGGCTAGAGAGTGGCGGACGGCGGTAACAGCGAGACAGTCTAACGGTACGACGTAAGTTGCTCACATCGTAGGTTCAACAAGGCTCCAGCTACTTGACGGTTCGGTCTCATAAAGTACAACCGCTGACAGCAAGCAATGACGTCAGCGCCCATACTTTGCTGATACCTACTCGGCCACTCCTCAAATGGTATTTGGGTCACTATCCTAATGTACGTGACAGAATAAGTAAAAGAAAGGCCCAGGGCAGACATCTTAACCTTACAAAGAACACGCAATCGTAAATGAACGCAACCTTTCCTTTACAGACCAATAACCTCTACTTATACCTCCTGTTATGATCTCTTTGTGGAATTTCTCCGGACGAACAATAATAATGTTTACAAAACAAACATGCAGCTGCGTCAGCATTTGATGAGCGGACGCGACCTGCTGGCCTTTATCACGTCCTCGGCTAAGGGGCAACGGCCTCTGGTTGCTGTAACCACTGCATCACTGTAAAGACTGTAGAGACTGTAGAGACTGTAGAGACTGTAGAGACTTGGGACCCAGCCACAGTCCATTTTCCCACCGGGTATATTCTTTACCACTCTAAGATGTTTAAGGCTAAGCTAGAATGTGGCATTTGCCTCATCTCGTACGCCCACGAACTAATGGTTTGCGATAGTTCTTCTAACTCTGCCAGAAAATTGCACAACAGTCCCTCAAATGGGGATTGCATGGCAGCGCGCTGCAAACTATGTCAACAGGCAGAGGGAATTAAACAACAGTCAGAGGGAGTAGAACAACTGAAAGCACAATTCAGTCATGCCTCCAATGACTCGTCCAACACAACGAGAGTCAACACGGATATCAGTCTGTTAGCTATTGAATCAAAATTGGAAAACGTGTTAAAACAATTACACAAATGCAAAGATCTGATGAACAGCGAATCAGCAAAAGTCAAAGAAACTGGGGAGGCCGCCCTAAATCAAGCGAAAGAACTTCAAGTGCACCTAGACTCTGAATTGGCAAAGTAGCTTTCAGCTCTAGACAAAGAGACAAACAACCGCATCTAATCGACTGAAAATTCAATCAACGATAGCGAGGCACCGTACACTACGGTAGTTAGCAAGAGGCAGTCACGCGGTGGTGACAATGCACCCAACACACGTTCGGACACTATCTCACCACATCCGACCCGACACACGAAACCGTTTTGACGTATTGCCCGATAAAATGGACTCTCAGAATACAGAGGAAATTTTAGTGATTGGCGATTACAATGTCACCTCCCTCAAATCAAATAAGCGAAAAGGGAGAATTCAACCAAAAATATTCGGCAAAACAGACTTGAAAATCAACGAGATTGAAGGCATACTCGAATAGGAAAAGATACCTTGTTCTAAACGAATTATACTTCAAGTCGGAGCTAAAGACACGTCGCAGACTGAATGGACATGGAAAAAGTATAAAACCGTGTTCAGAAATATCAAAGGTTCAAACGAGAACATACATGTCACTGGTATTGTGCCCCATCCGAACAAAAGCAGATACAAGTTAAACAAGATGATTTTCTTAACAATCGCCTAGCAACTTTCTGAAAAGCAAAGAAAATCTCTTTCTCTGATCATTGTGAAACGATGATTGACTCAAAGTACTATGTCTTTAATAGAATCACCAAAAAGGCTTGCATAAACACGTATGGACTTGAAACCATCGAAAGCATCCTTAAAAACATCGGCGTTGGTCTTGTCACCGACAATAAGTAAAAAAAACGTACTAGATATCAAACCCACCAGTCTGCCTGCAGTTCCCGACGTAATGATCCGGCGGCCTCCGCCCGTTTCAACACTAGATACACAACAAATACAAGAGCCCATCAAAACATCACCGCAGGTTCTAGCAAAGAAGTTCCTGTCATGAGTTCATTCCCAGTTAGATGCAATAGTTGCCGCTCCGCTAGTACAACCCGAGTAAACGAAAACGACAGTCTTGGTTCCGACTCAAGGCTTCATAGTAGAAGAAGATTAAGTCAAGAAAATCAAATTAATGTGAATAACGGTACTCTCAAATGTTACTATGTTAAAGCTAGAAGTCTCCGAGTCAAAATCGAATAATAAGGCATCATTGCAATGAATGAATATATCAAAATAATTGCAATCACGTAATCGTGGATGAAATTGAGCGCCAGGCATTATTTAGGCGAATTTACTCTCCCCGGCTGCTCACTATTTCACAAAGATAGACAAGGCAGAGAGGGCGGAGAAGTGCTGTTTCTTGTGAAAAACACTGCAAATATTAGAAGTCACTATTCCAAATAGAAGACACGAAATAGTATCAATCCAAGTAGTTTGTGAACATATAAAATGCCAAATCATCCTCGTCTATCGACTCTCAAAACGCACAGTTGCAGATGACATCGACCTTTACAACACCCTCGTCGATGTCGTCACAACACAACACAGTATTGTGCTTGAAGACTTCAATTTCCACGAGATTGATTGGGAAACTGACGAATGCACTGCCACCGGCCAACGTCTGATTGATTTTGCAGACGATAAGTTCATGACCCAAATGGTGAAGACACCTACAAGAGGTAGCAATATTCTTGATCCCCTATTCAGTGCAAGCGACTTTCATGTCACAAACGTCGATTTGGGCGAACCACTCGGAACTAGAGACCACAACTGTATCCGTTTTTTGATGGAGCTCGAGTTGAAAACGTCAACAAACAGCGAAAAAGTCCCTAACTTTAAATTAGCTACATTGATGGATCAAGAGAGTAATGGCGTCAGCAGCTGTAACCCTCAGACAAGATGCCAATCAATCGCTTAACAATTTTTTGACTGCACTTAAAAATATCGAATATGAGCATATCCCGCGAAAAAAACAGGCGGACAGTAGTCAGTCAGCTCAAGTACTGGAAAGGAGAATTACAGCGCCTTCAGTCACGAAAGAAAGCAAAGTACGCGATAAAACAGAGACATTCGCATGACGACGTAGCAAAAAATAAGTACAACGTCAGCATGTTATGTTTCTGGACTCTAAAGAGAGTCCAGAAACATAAGAAGAAGGATTATGAATATGAAATTGCCGCCTATGCCAAAGCTAACCCGAAAAAAAAATACATTTCGAGCAAGAAAATTTCAAGATCTGTAATTGGTCCTCTGAGGAATGATGTTGGTGTGCTAGAAACGGACGACATCAAAATAAGTGCCCTACTTAATGAATACTTGTTTTCTGTATTTACGTTAGGGAATCAAGATATTCCTGATCCTGAGGATATCATAACGGAAAGACGAATTGAAGCCCTCAGCACAGTTAACTTTTTACCCGCCAAAGTTATTAAATATATAGATCAATTGAAAGTCACAAAATCTCCCGGTCCAGACCAAGTTAATCCCAGAATTCTAAGAGAGACTAGAAATGAAATCGCCAAACATTTATCAAACATTTTCACCCAATCTATCACAAATGGCCTCTGCCCCTCTGGATGGAAAGAGGCCAATGTTACCCCAATTTAATAAAAGGGGACATCAAGTGTACCGGCACTTACCATCCAATTAGTCTCACATCATTCATTGGCAAATTGATAGAAAGTTTGGTAACGGACAAAATCACAGAATTCTTAGAATCAAACAAACTGATCGGCGACTCTCAGCTTGACTTTAGACACAACCGTTCCTGTCTAACGAGCCGGCTACTTTTTCAAGAATATAATTGAAATTCACGACACATAATCTCCAATCGATATCATTCACCTCGACTTTCAAAAGGCCTTTGATAAAGTCCTCCACAAGCGCCTTGTTAGTAAATTGCACAGCATCGGTATTCGAGGCGAGCTTAACAACTGGATAAAATGCTGGCTTACGGACAGACGGTAGCGAGTTGTACTTAACGGAACTTCCTCCCCCTGGGGTATTGTCACAAGCGGTGTACCTCAAGGATCCGTCTTAGGTCCAGTCCTTTTTAAAATATTCCTTAACGATCTCGATAGCAACGCACTCTCAAACATTAGCAAGTTTGCAGATGATACTAAAATAGGAGGAAAAGTACAAACTGAACTAGAGTGTCAGCAGACCCTAATAGACTTGTAAAAAATTGTTGTTTGGTCAGAAAAGGGGCAAATTAAATTTAATGTAGACAAATGTAAAGTTATGCACATAGGTCCTCATAACCTCAGACACGAATATTCAATGTTCGGAAAGAAACTCATTCCTGTCACAGAAGAGAGGTTTAGGTGTTATCATTAGTAATGACTTAAAAAGTAGCAAGCAATGTAACGATGCTGCCAAGAAAGGCAACAAAATGCTAGGTATGATATCCCACACTATCTCGTAAAAAAAACATTTTCATCAAGTTATACAATGGATTTGTGAGACCGCACCTCGAGTATTTCGTTCAATTTTGGTCTCCATATCGTAGAAAAGACGTTAATAAACTAGAGAAGGTTCAACGCAGAGCTACCAAACTCATCCCTTCGCTGTGGAATAAATCGTATAAAGACAGGCTACGTGAACTGAATTTTTATTCGCTAGAGAAACGTCGAGTCAGAAGCGACATGATTGAAGTGTGGAAGATTATGTGGGGGAAGAAAAACGTCAACCGAGCGAGTCTTTTCAATCTAGATACGAACGGAGTGACTAGGAACAATGGATACAAAATCGATGGGAAACGTTTCTCACTCGACATCACGCGCAATTTTTTCACGTATAGAGTTGTCGAAGAATCGAACTAACTTCCAACGGTGGTTGTGAACAGCAATACAATCAAAACGTTTTAGTCTCGGCTCGATAAATTCTACATAAGTCGCCGATAAATAGCTAAACCGTTCTCTTTCTTGATGTTATAAAAACAGAAATGACACGTGACGCTCTCCTAGACGTTCTACTTCAGAACTAATCATCTTGTTATCAAAAGGCAACCTAGTTTGGGCCAATAGACCTGTTGTTGTCTTTCTCCATTTGTAAACATCATCACTCACCACATCATCACCCACCACAACCCACATCATCATTATCAACATCACCACACCTACCGCACTCCACCAAGGAGTGAACTCCCTCGTGTTGTTCCCTGGAAGCTCTATTCGTGGCCGCTGATCCCTATTTGTACCCCGCCGCTGTCACCATAAACTCGGACCCGGACTCCATGGGGGGAATGGAGGTAACACCCCACTTGCAGATTACTGTACACCTTACTGTTAGGGCTCCTCACACAGGCCTAAGACTGGCGTGTGGACGTGTAGGAAATGGCAGGCGTGGGTGAAGTTGTAGTTGCATGTGGAATTACATAGACGTGTGTGAAATATTAAACTAGCGTGAAATTTAGCAGATACATGTGAAATGATGAAGTGGGAAATGACAAGTCTCTGTAAAATAGTAGACGTGTGTGAATTGCAGACATGTGGAAAATTAAGTAGGAATCTGGTAAATAGTATATGTGTGTGAAATGGAAGACGTGTGTGGAACGGTAGACGTTTGTGAAATGATAGACGTGTATGAAATAGCACACGTGTGTGAAATAGTATACGTTTGTGAATTTGTAGACGCTTGTGAAATAATATACGAGGGGGAAATAGTATACGAGTCTGAAATAGTATATGCGTGAGAAACAGTAGACGACTTTTAAATAATGAATAAGTGGGTGAAAGTTTACACGTGAGAAATAGTTAACGCGTTGGAAATAGTTGTTCTGTGTAAAATGGTATGTGCACGTATATTAGTAGACGTGTGTGAAATGATAGACGTGTGTGTTTCTCTGTATTTTCCACTCAAGCTGGCAGTAAAATGTCACCAGCTTTACAAAGATATATTGTCATATCTAATCTACGGTTATTGCTCCAAATGTTTCACTTATTTTTTTACAATACCGCGTAGTCTGCACTTGATAATATTAGCTATACAATTTGTAGAGCTTATTCCATAACGAGTTATTCAGTATTCGCTGATTTTATGTTACGGTATCAAATCGGTTCAAAGCTTCAAATTGTTTATGCAAATTAGATTTCAACTTTCCTCAACAACTGTACATTACAAAGACGATCTCATGTTATCAAGTCAAGGTGGGGACCTACGTCTCTGTCGTTTTGCGCACCAAAGCGCTCTTTTGTGGGGGGTTGAGTGATTACCTGACAGTCAGTAAAGGAATTGTAAGTGATTGGTTTCGTTTTGGCAACTGAATAGATTGATCAAAAAAAGATTATTGTGGTGTTTGCAATGGTCATCAAGGAAAGGATTGTAGTTGACAAAATGTACAAAACCATGGGGTACCGCCTACTTGTGATCAAGTAACAGAACTATGACTAAGCACGGTGGTTTATTTTATCCCTATTGTTTTTCTATTATTGGTTAATTGTGTAGCATATCGTATTCAGATTCTATTTTTGTGCTTAAGCAAGTGTATTTTGATTAGCACAACAAAGCCACCCCATGACGCGTTAGGTCTCTTTTTTGTGTGTGGCAATGTTTGACCGGTGTAGCAGCTCAGTGAATAGACAAGCTCTCTTCAGCATTCTTCGATTTACTCGCTCTACTCACGCTCTACCACAGTATCATGCCTTGGTCCAGTTTTGATGACGTCATGAATTTCCTCGCGGAGAAGACTTATTTGAAAGTTTGGCTTGATTATGAACTTCAAATCAAATTCATTCCATCTGTGCGCTTGAGATGCCCCAGCTTTTCAAAATACTGCAGCTTACATATTTCCACGAGCAGCTGGTACACGCCATTTATCTAGACTACGAAGCAATTCTATACTCTCAGTAGCAGTTGATCCAGGGTCATTGACGTCATCTCAAATGCACCTACAAATATTTTCCATGTGGGCGTTGATGACGTCAAGGCCTGACCCAGGTCATGCACTGTAGATCGTGGTCCAGAGAAGCCGTGTGGTGAAACCATGGTATTGTCTGGAGGGCGGCGTGACGTCACAAAATCTCTGCGTCATCTGACATAAAATTAAAGCTGCTAGTCGATGCGTATCACCAATACAATTCTCTCAGCGAACATGCCAGATTCTCAATCTGTAGTATATAATAGACATACTTTCGTTTTCACTCCATTTTAGCTGTTATAAGATGGACAAAATTCGGAGGGTCGAGTCAGAATGAAAAAGTCAAGGTCCACCACAATATTTATTGCATCGCAAACACGGAGCGATTGGCCCTGCGCTAGGGGCTTGCTTGTGATAAATCAAAGCTGAATCAAGGATACTGCAAAATCAGCAGAACGGGTCCTTAACAATTTCTATGGAATATTTGAATAACAGAGGGCGACTTGACTTATCTCCGTCGGTAATATTTCACGTTCCTACCTTACTTTTCATCGTCTCCCGTCAAGGCCTGCCGTTTCCCGTGCATGTCTTTCGTCTCCCGCTCATACCCTCCGTTTCTTGTCTTGGCCCTACGACTCTCGCTCATGCCTCTACCTGGTTCTTGCCTTCCGTTTCCAATAAAATAATCAAAGTTATTGCAGTACATTGAAATAAGTCGCATTTTTCTTCATTATTTCGTCTATCTCATTGGATTAGTCAAAATTACCCCCCCCCCTCCCTAGACCGGCCTCTTGCAATATTCGTGATACGCTTTTATTTATTGAATGAAATAAAGAGCTTTTGAGTTGCCGCAAGCCCACGTCATCTCGAATTGCTTCGTATTCGTGATGCAGCGGACAATGTGGTGACTTAGGACTCTTAATTTTCGACAATATTATTACTGATTGAGCAAAACTTCATATGAAAATGGTTCCGAATTACTGGGAGATTGTAGCCTAGATACCACTACTACAACACAACAAAAACAGGTATTGATGACACGACGACGCTAAGCTCATATCGATTGCGACGGTCAAACAGATTCAAAAAATGTTCGGTGACAGTTTTTTACTCAAAAACCCATTTCTGTAGGCTACGTGATGCCCAGATCACATTCCATTCGTTTTTTTTTTCTTTGTGGCTCCTGTAAGGATGATGTACGCCATAGTAACCCACACACTGTTCATGAACTGAAGATGCACATCCCAAATGTAACATGAGGCAACGTGTTTGAAAACATCAAGTGCCACATCATGAATTGCAACAACCGGCAAAGAAGTTTTATCAAACACCGAATGTTATTTGAATTATTTTTGTTACAATCTCCAATTTTTTGTGGAATCTTTTGTGTTTAGTTTTTGAAAGCAAGTTGACTGGTTTGGCAATGATTAAATTGTATAATCAGGAAGCGTTTGTTTGAGCAGCCTGTATTTGATATTCAAAAGGGAGCAAAATGGAAAAGTCGTTCAATCTCTCCTCAGTTCATCATTAGTTTTGTTTCTGATCCTATGAATTATCTGATCTTGGTTTCATCTTACGTCACAGCCTCGGAGCACCTAGTGACGCCCGGCGTCGCGTCATAGCTTGCATGTTTTGACATGACTTTATGGACCATGCTGTACACGGCCTCACGATCGTTTACAAATGTTTGCAAGTGTAGGAAGACAACAGCAGGCCAAGCGGGCCAAACTAGGTTGTCTTTTGATAGCAAGAGGGCTAGTTCTGGAGAAGAACGTTTAAGAGGCCTATTGGCCCAAACTAGGTTGCCTTTTGATAGCAAGAGAATTAGTTATGAAGCAGAACGTCTATGAGAGCTATATGTGCCTGTGGACAGTGAAATCATCATTGGAAAAACTTCAGTCCTCGCCTAGATTCGATCCTGCGTCGCCGGAATACGAGTCCAGCACGCAGGATCGAATCTAGGCGAGGACTGAAGTTTTTCCAATGATGATTTCACTGTCCACATACATTTCTCCCAACGTTATTGTTGGTATATTCTCTCTAGCTATATGTGCCGTTTCTGTTTGTTTTTATTACAACAGGAAAGGGAACGGCTTAGCTATTTATAGTCAATTTATGTAGAACTTATCGAGCCGCGACCTAAACGTTTCGATTGTTTTGCTGTTTACAACCTCCGCTGGAAGTTTGTTCCATCATTCGACGACTCTATACGTGAAGAAATTGCGCGTGATGTCGAGTGAGAAACGTTTCCCAACGATTTTGTATCCATTGTTCCTAGTCACTCCGTTTGTGTCTAGAGTGAAAAGGCTCGCTCGGTCGGCGTTTTCCTTACCCTTCATAATCTTCCACACTTCGATCATGTCGCTTCTGATTCGACGTTTCTCTAGCGAATAAAGATTGAGTTCACGAAGCCTGTCTTCGTACGATTTATTCGCAGCGAGGGGTATGAGTTTGGTAACTCTACGTTGAACCTTCTCAAATTTAATAACGTCTTTTCTATGGAATGGAGACCGAAATTGAACGGCATACTCGAGATGCGGTCTAACAAATGCATTAAATAACGTGAGCATACTGTGTGAGTTTTTGTACGAAATAGTGCGGGATATCATACCTAGCATTTTTTTGCTTTTCTTGGCAGCATTGTTACATTGCTTGCTGCTTTTAAGTCGTTACTAATGATGACACCTAAATCTCTCTTTTCGGTGACGGGAATGAGTTTCTTTCCAAACATTGGATATTCGTGTTTGGTGTTATGAGGACCTATGTGCGTACCTTTGCATTTGTCTACATTAAATTTCATTTGCCACTTTTCTGACCAATCAACAATTTTTTTCAAGTCTAGTTGAATCTGCTGACACTCTAGTTTAGTTTGTACTTTTCCTCCTATCTCAGTATCGTCTGCAAATTTGCTACTGTTTGAGAGTACGTTGCTATCGAGATCGTTAATGAATATTATAAAGAGAACTGGCCCTAACACGGATCCTTGAGGCACGCCACTTGTAACATTACCCCAGGAGGAGGAAGTTCCGTTAAGTACAACTCGCTGCCGTCTGTCTGCAAGCCAGCATTTTATCCACTTGTTAAGCTCGCCTCGAATACCGATGCTGTGCAATTTACTAATTAGACGCTTGTCTGGGACTTTGTCAGAAGCCTTTTGGAAGTCGAGGTAAATGATATCGATTGGAGATTTTGTGTCGTGGATCTCGATTATATTCTTGAAAAAAGGAGCCGGTTCGTAGGTTGTGTCTAAAGCCATGCTGGGCGTCGCCAATAAATTTGTTTGATTTTAAGAATTCTGACTGTCGATCATGATATACTCGGCCTCACGACCATGGACCATGCTGGCTTCACGACTATCGTCCATGCTGTATATGGCCTCATATCAATGGACCCTGCTGTACATGGCCTCATGAGTATGGACCATGCTATCCTAACAACTATGGACCATGATGTGCATATGATCTCACGACTATGGACCATGCTGCCCTCACGACTATGGACCATACTGGCCTCACCACCATGGACCATTCTGGCCTCACGACTATGGACCATTCTGGCCTCACGACTATGGACCATGCTGGCCTCACGACTATGGACCATGATGTACATATGACCTCACGACTATAGACCATGCTGGCCTCACGACTATGGACCATGCTGGCCTCATGACTATGGACCATGTTGCCCTCACGACTAAGGACCATAATAGCCTCACGACTATGGGTCATGCTGGCCTCACGACTATGGACCATACTGGCCTCACGACTAAGGACCATGCTGTATATGACCTCATGAAAATGGACCGTGCTGTACATGGCCTCATTAGTATTGACCATGCTGCTCTCACGACTATGGACCATGATGTACATATGACCTCACGACTATGGACCATGCCGGCCTCACGACTATGGACCATGCTGGCGTCATGACTATGGACCGTGTTGCCCTCACAACTAAGGACCATACTGGCCTCAAGACTATGGACCATGCTGGCCTCACGACTATGGACCATGTTGCCCTCACGACTAAAGACCATACTGGCCTCAGACTATGGGTTATGCTGGCCTCACGACAATGGACCATACATGTCCTCAAGACTATGGACCATGTTGCCTCACGACTAAGTTCCATACTGGCCTCTCGACTATGGGCCATGCTGTCCTCACGACTATGAACCATGCTGCCTTCACGTCTAAGGACTATACTGGCCTCATCACTATGGACCATGTTGCCCTCACGACTAAGGACCATATTGACCTCATGACTATGGACCATGCTGGCCTCACGACCATGAACCATGTTGCCCTCACGACTAAGGACCATACTATCCTCACGACTATGGGTCATGCTAGCCTCACGACTATGGACCACGTTGCCCTCACGACTAAGTACCATACTGGCCCCACAACCATGGGCCATGCTGGCCTTACGACAATGGACCATACTGGCCTCACGACTATGGACCATGCTGGCCTCACAACTATGGGCCATGCTGCCCTCACGACTAAATACCATACTGGCCTCACGGCTATGGGTCATGTTGGTCTCACGACTATGGACCATGTTGCCCTCACGACTAAGGACCATACTGGCCTCACGACTATGGGCCATGCTGGCCTCACGGCTATGGACCATGCTGCTCTCACGACTAAGGACCATACTGGCCTCACGACTATGTGCCATGCTGGCCTCACGACTATGGACCATACTGGCCTCACAAATATGGGCCATGCTGGTCTCACGACTAAAGACCATGCTGCCCTTACGACTATGGACCATGCTGCCCCCACGACTAAGGACCATACTGGCCTCACGACTAAGGACCATACTGGCCTCACGACTATGGGCCATGCTGGCCTCACGACTATGGACCATACGTGCCTCACAAATATGGGCAATGCTGGTCTCACGACTAAAGACCATGCTGCCCTTACGACAATGAACCATGCTGCCTCCACGACTAAGGACCATACTGGCCTCACGACGCGGACCAAACTGGTCTCACGACTATGGACCATGCTGGCCTCACGACTATGGACCATACTGGCACCACGAGTAAGGACCATACTGGCCTCACGACTAAGGAAGATACTGGCCTCATGACTATGGACCATGTTGCCCACACGACTAAGGACCATACTGGCCTCACGACTA
>SDVV010026012.1:0-12327 GCA_016164225.1 Gammarus roeselii | reverse complement strand
TGACAAGTGCTTGAGGGTGACCGGTGCTCGGGGGTGACAAGTGCTTGAGGGTGACCGGTGCACGGGAGTGACAAGTGCTTGAGGGTGACCGGTGCTCGGGGGTGACAAGGGCTTGAGGGTGACCGGCGTTCAGCGGTGACAAGTGCTTGAAGTTGACCGGGGCTCGGGGGTGACAAGTGCTTGAGGGTGACCAGTGCTCGGGGGTGACAAGTTCTTGAGGGTGACCGGTGCTCGGGGGTGACAAGTGCTTGAGGGTGACCGGTGCTTGTGGGTGACAAGTGCTTGAGGGCGACCGGTGCTCGGGGGTGACAAGGGCTTGAGGGTGACCGGTGCTTGGGGGTGACAAATGCTTTAGGGTGACCGGTGCTCAGAGGTGACAAGTGCTTGAGGGTGACCGGTGCTCGGGGGTGACAAGGGTTTGAGGGTGACCGGTGCTCGGGGTGACAAGTGCTTAAACAATCAATCCACGAGGGCAACTAGTGTCCAAAAACTTCGTAAAGGAATTTCTGACTCATAGCCCTTAGTAACGTATTGCAGAAAGGAATTTCTGCAATTCCCTTAGTAACGTAGCCGATTGCGACTATTCCTTCGCAGCTTATCGCCAGTAGTCTTTTTTTCCCTCGACGTTTATGAGCTGGCCTCAGACCATTTAACTGACCGACCAGACTGTCTCACTTACGGTCAGGTAGACTCAAACCTACAATTTTCAGCTTTCCATGAACGCTGCCTACTCGGCTTCCAAGCAGGAGACCGAGCGGGCTGAAATGTTCTAGGCAACCTGTGCTAAGTGGTTGATCAAGGTTTGAGAGCATGCGGTATTTTCCAAAAGAATATCATGACGCTGTGTTACTGTGTGTTGATTGAATAGATTGATGTGTCACTGGACCACTCAATGAACAAGTAAATAATGAACGAAATTAAAAAGTCAAGAATTCAGAAGGTAACAGCAAGTGACTGACTGTGTTTGTTCGCTTCAAATAAATGAATGAAATCGTCAAGAATCCCTGGCTTTTAGGGCTGTCGATGAATCGGTGTTCGCGCCTGTGATAAAACTATATTGCTCCGCTGCTAAACGAGGTTCAATTAATTTCTCGAATATTTATTTTTAAATGTTCCAGACCATGACCAAGCAAGTGCCCCATAAGCCATGTTCGGTGTTTCTCCGCCATTAAACAAACGTACAATAGTTCTTGTGCATACTTCATTCATTCATTTGTTCCAATTAGTCTAAATTAGATCGGATTGTACAAAAAGTTTCTCCCTGATCTGCATTTATTCCTGCAGCAGGTTGGCGTCCTGATTGGATTGCGCGGACTAATTGATTGCCTCGCCCCAAACAGAAGCAAAATATTTACAACAAAATTCCATTACAGTTGTGTCAACATTTGATCGACAGGTGGGCGAGTTGCTTTGACTCGTGATCGGGTCGGATGGAGACTTACAGGTACAGGTGTACGGTATTCAGTTAATAATGTGATGTTCCTTGACGTCCGGTACAATTATTATGAAGGAAATTGAATTTGCTATTCAATTTTCTTCATAACCTGTTCGACTTCCACTAGGACATAACGGACAACGTTACAACATCGTTGATGATGCATTTCAACATCGTTGATGATGCAATATAACTCGTCGATGATGCATTTCAACATCGTTGATGATGCATTATAACTTCGTTGATGGTGCCTCATAGTTTTGGTGATAATGCATCACAACTTTGCTAATGCTGCATTAGTATTTCGTTGATGGTGCATTATAATATTGTTGATGATTTATCCAATCACAATGATTAGCATTATCATTTCGGTGATGGTGCTTTATAATATTGTTGATGATTCATCCCATCACAATGATGATGATACACACTTTGCCAATTAAAATTGGTGTTATCCTCATCTTTGGGTAAGATTGCCTATAAACACGACATGCATCAAATTTGATTTGTCCGACAAATTGATCTGTTTCAAATAACATTTCATGTATTTTTTTCTGTACAAACATACTACACAGCAGTCACAACTCACTACACAAACATCAGGGAGAAATGGAATAGTTTTTTTTTTTCGTTTGTCCTGAAGTGTTCGATGATGAACTCGAGCACGCGCACTCACGGCAAACGCCTTCATCGATATTATATGATCACAAGCTACTCTGGCGTTAGCACCAATCAGGTAAATCCTTAGTACGTTAAGAATAGGCCCACGTTGGGGATTAAGAAAATAATATGCCTGTGAATTGTGCCACGGCATGATCAGTTCCCTACGAACCACTGGTGGTTGGTACAGGTGGATGACAGTAATTAGTTATACCTCATACCACAGAACCTAGACAATGTATGGACGCGTAACTTAAAACCATGCAAAAATTTTCAATCAGACATTTGGAGGCATCTACTTGAATATTTGTCACGTCTACTCGAAATTGGAAGACTCCTGTAGACGTCAATTGTCCAAATCAAGCATTTATCCAGTGAAATTGTCGACCCAATTCCACAAGATTCGAATATATATCAAATCATTACCATGATAGCTAGCACGATGGAATAAAACGCGTGCATTTATATATTAAAGTTATTAATCAACTGCCTCAAATTCCCTGTCTGGTATGTAATTTTGGTTCACATTTTTTTTTAATTGACTCAATTCCACTCCAGGTTTCCCTTATCATGATTCAGGGCAGATTAAAAAAAATATCCAAACTCTCGTTCCCTTCTTAACCGCACACAGAAGAGGCTATTAATTTTGTTGGTCATGAGACCTCTTCATTTGACACGACTTTATATTTTTCTTAGATGTTGGCGAGTGAACATTGTTGCGCCTGTCCGACTGCAATAGAAGGAGAAGGTTAAAGGTTTCTATCTTGTCAATGGTCTGGTTAGGATAGAATTGTTAGTAATTTTGTTACAATTGCTTGAGAGGCGGTGAAGTATTTTCTCCTTCCAAAGTTCATGTAAGAAGAGACTCAATTCAACTCAAAAAGGACTTTTGTTGGGAAGTAAAGCTATAGACTTACAGCCAAGAATATTTGAAAGAAGTGTCTGCATGTCATAAGATAAATGGAAATTGTACTGTTAGTTTATAATTCATTGATAAATAACAACGAAAACATGCATGAAATACAATACAACTTTGTCTACTCGGTGACTACAGAAGCCTAGTCTGAATAGATCCCCTAACCAGTGATCGCTCCTGGCAAGCTTCATCTCAATATATATCCAGACATTTGTTTTCTAAACAAGGATCGCCCCGGGCAAGTTTTACCTTGCTATCTCCAGGTATTTTTTCTCTAGCCTGTGTCGGGTAAGCTTTATCTTCATATATCTCTAGATCATTATTCTCTAAACAGTGATCGCTAAGTGCAAGCTATGTCTTACTATATCTCCAGATATTTGTTCTCTAGCTTGTGTCGAGCAAGCTTTATCTTCATATATCTCCAGATCATTATTCTCTAAACAGTGATCGCCAAGTGCAAGCTATGTCTTAATATATCTCCAGATATTTGTTCTCTAGCTTGTGTCGAGCAAGCTTTATCTTCATATATCTCCAGATCATTATTATCTAAACAGTGATTGCTAAGTGCAAGCTATGTCTTACTATAACTCCAGATATTTGTTCACTAGCCTGTGTTTGGCAAGTTTTATCTTCATATATCTCTAGATCATCATTCTCTAAACAGTGATCGATAAGTGCAAGCTATGTCTTACTATATCTCCAGATATTTAATCACTAGCCTGTGTCGGGCAAGTTTTATCTTCATATATCTCTAGATCATCATTCTCTAAACAGTGATCGTTAAGTGCGAGCTATGTTTTACTATATCTCCAGATATTTGTTCTCTAGCCTGTGTCGGACAAGCTTTATCTTCACATATCTCCATATCATTATTCTCTAAACAGTGATCGCTAAGTACAAGCTATGTCTTACTATATCTCCAGATATTTGTTATCGTACAAGAATCTTCATCCTTAATTAAGAACTGCAGGAGAGCGATGCCTTCAACAGTTCTTCCTCCCCCCCTCCCCAACTCGCCTTGCCACTCTCCACTCATTGCCAGAGCTCAACAAGCTGTAGCTCCCTTCATCGCTCTATTTTCCGCGAGATTAAACATAGCACCGACTTTTTGTGCTCCGTCAGAAAAGAGACCCTGCCGATGTGACGCAGAATATTATTTTGCACGGCAATTTCCCGTGCCGCAATTTGACGGGGAGATATTATGGTGTAGTCGTTTATCTTCTGTAGGAAGGCGAATACCGATAGGACTGATTGGTTTTTGCAATATACAGTTATTGAGATGAGAGCCTTGCCAATATCTAATGTGCGAAACACATTACTGTAGACAATGAATAGTTTTACGCACTAGTACAATGTAAAGTCCTGCAGTGCAGATGACATAGTTCAGTTCATACAATGTTGTTCTGCCGAGAGTGTTGTCTCACCGCAGATAATTCCCCGGTCCGTGGGAATATGTCCGTCTGCACATAATGCCAAACTCCATTGTATTCTTTGCGTTGCAATATCCTAATGCTTACATGTTGAACAGACTCTGTCGTTGGCGTTCCTAACATAAGATTGTCGTTGACATTCCGCCTCATGGCGATTGCAAACATATTTTCCAATACTTTTTGACACGTACATGTTTTTGAAGCAATCGATAAATAAGAACTTACTGCTGTTTAACATTTGTAAGCCCAGGCATAAGAAAGACGAGGAAAGCATGTTAACGGTATACTTCCATGACCTCTTACCAAGTCACCAGCACTTTTTGATGTGCGCCTCGGTTACGGGCTTCTGGAAATGATTGTAGGACCCTGCAAATCTTTTTATCTGGCAACACTTCAGACTTGGCGTGAGCTGTCAAGAAGCTCATACATGGCTTCGTGTCTCACTGAAAAATGGTTTCTAAAAATTTGCTAACCGATAAAATACTAAATTGGGCATTGCTAATTAAGAAAAATAAAAATACATTTCTGTTATCAACTGTACATAGAAAGGAAAATAACGACTGATGTAGAAATTTGACCCTAAATTACAATGGCTTTATTTGCCATTTACGGTTCAGCTTCGAGGGGTCCGCCATTTTCCAAAGCACACACCGACACTCTGCGGCGCAGGCTGCCCGCAGCGCGGTGAGCGTGACTATCATCCACTGTTGCAGCTGTTTCGTCAACCATCCTCTTCAAATCCTTACATGTCTTTTCCGCGAGCAATAACATTAGACATTTTACGATAGAACCAGAAAGGAAGGGGACTTAGGACAGGACTGTGCGCTGGCTATAGGCGCTCGGTACGACGGCTAACCACTCTTCCTAGATTTGCCGGCGATGAGATGTCGTTGTTGATCTTATATCAGACATACATTTTGCAGGTACCTGCTAGTGGGAGTATTGCATGTTCCCAAATTGCTCTGCCGGGATGGATTCTACAATCTTCGACCACCAACAGCCACTCCGCGTATTTTGATGCGGCTTGTGCCTGCGAGTTACGCACTCACCTGCCTACCAGCTGGGCGTTTAATGTAATTACTGCACAATACCACGGGTTTGAGCGCTACGCTGCATATAATGCTGCGCTTTAAAGCTGATATTTTTCATAAAATTCGTACTCTTAATTTGCCCACGGTATGAATGATAAAGAGGTGAATCTATTTAGCAATAAGCACCATAATCTTGTGCCAGGATCAATTCGACTGAAACCTAACGCGCAACTCGTGAGCACATATTTATGTGTAATGGAGGTATAGTTCAAACGACGGATGAGAATTAGCCTACATTGAGTTAGGGTATTATTGGTTACTGATAAGTTAGGTTATTATTGCTTAAACTACTCCGTCATTACACAACCTAGCGTGACCTACCATGACCTTACAACTCCAACCCTAACCTATCATTACTCACAGAGGCCTGTTTGCCAGTCAGCCAGCCAGTCAGCCAGCGCGGTGAGAGCTTAACTAGTCAGAAGGCGCGGCCGGCTGGCCGAGCTGGTTGACTGGCTGAATGCAGGTTCCGTTTATTCCCTTGCTGTTAAAATCGCGTACTTCCCTTCCATTTAAGTTGTCATTTTGACTCAACCAAATTGTGTTGTTGTAAAGGCATTTTTTCTACGATCATTACCTATTCGGCAGGATCGATAACGATCATATTACTTTTCAATCGTATTGTAAAAAAAAATCAGTAGGGCTATGTCCTTGTGCAGGGATTCTATTAGTCAAACGTGAGTAACAACCTTCAATTTGGATTTGCACTGTCCCATTATCGAATCCCAGCAACGATCATCATGAAGGTCACAGCAGTGTCGTCATTGGGTGAGCTCCTGCAGGGTCGTCATTGGGTAAACTCCTGCAGTGTCGTCATTGGGTGAGCTCCTGCAGGGTCGTCATTGGGTAAACTCCTGCAGGGTCGTCATTGGGTGAGCTCCTGCAGGGTCGTCATTGGGTGGCTCTTACAGTGTGGTCATTGTATGAACACCTGCAGTGTTGTACACCACCATGTCTCAGAATACATTATTTTACATAATAAGACTGCACCAAATCCATATAATTTTTCTTCAGCATTGGGTAGTCTATCGTCACAGTTGGTTTTGCTAGAAAACAACTTTAGTTATAAATTCTAAAAGATTTCACTGATTCTATTGGCCGTATTCGAGGACGGCATAATGTTACATAATATGTCTAACATGGAGATTAAGATGTAAGGACTCTTCTTCTGAGTCAGAGGGTTTTCTACTCAAACGAGGTGTTTGTTCTTCAGACCGTGTCGCCAGAAAAATGATAATGATAACTTGATAGCTTCGTTCAAATTCGATGGTAAGCTATTTTGCGCGTCTGTTATGCTTGAGGATTTAACGGCTAACAGATCTGTTGTACTGTGGTGACTCGATGCTGTACTTGATGACAGTGAAACCACAACTATCTATAATAGTCTTCATTCAAATATCCATTGATGTATTGCTACGCAGTAACCAAAATCCTCTAAGGGAAAAATTTCAAAACTTTGTTTGAGATACCTGAAACGAGTGAAATATGTCATTTTATTGTTCTGTTCATGTTCAGAACTCACACCCGGGACTCAAACATAGAAATGAAAGATTAATACCCATCGCCAGACGCCACCGCGGCTACAAAGTGGAGGGCCATACAGCCGAGTCATGCTTTAATAGCCTTCAAGGTCAGTTTGCTCGGCTCCTCAGCTGGCCAGGTCTTGAAAACATGTTCACGGCTAAGGTTGCCTAAATTGTGCCGGTGACCATCTAATTTTATCGGGAGCTAACCAAGTTTACCGTAAGCTGTTGGACAACAACGGTTATCAAAATTCCACTTCAGTGTAAAACTCTTCAGTCGTCAAAAGGTATCAACCATTCCATGTAAAGAAAGGCCGTCCCGAACCTTGGCTCACGATCCTACTCCTGCATTATTCCCGTTAGGGTCATAAATAAAAAGTTCCAGGCCCCTTTCAAAATATTCTACTCAAGTTGTTCTCTGAAAACTTCCTACCTCAAATCTTCCTTGTCAGATGCCATGTTTTCTGAACATGGCATCCCAGATGAGCGTGCCCCAGATGAGCGTGCCAGTTCCTCAGAGGGCTTGCCTCAGGTATCTCTAAGCAGCTCTTCCGCCAGTTCTGACTCCATTAAGCTGGCCTTCTTTTTACCTCCTGCCGGGGTATAACAACTCAAGGACCACCCCTTCGCGTTAGGACTCCGGAGGAACATGGAAGCAACTACTACTACTCAAGGACCACCCAAATGATGCATAAAAAGAATTGTGTACAAATCTTCCATGAAGAGGTGTTTAAAATTTGTGATTGCTCCGACCTCCAGAAATTTGTATTTGCGGTACCGCTGTTGCAAGTACGGGTGCAGGTGAGTTGACGGAAAAGAAGGAAGTTCATAACCCGAAATAAGAATGTTTGATATTACCTGATGATCATTGCGCTGAATTCCGATAAGTTAAGATAAGATAAGATAAGATATGTTAAGAAAGCTTAGCTCTCATTCAGGCTCTCCTCCGCGTTCAAGAGTTTAAAAAAGAACTGAATTCAGTTAGGCATGACATTTGTTTCTAAGTTTGTGTTTAACTAGCTCTCACTACTTTTTTTAAGATGTCTACTCTTTGGAAGGCCATTCTTGAAGTGCTCTGCTATGTTGATGGTTGCGACTGTTCATGTTACGATCCTACTAACTTTAGGTCAAAAATTGCACGTTTGTCGCGCTCACGTAACATCTTGTTTAAATTTGTAGTCGTTGGCCTAGTAAAACTCAGTAAAATTAGCTTGAATGTCTGAATTCCCTTAATGTTGAATGTTACCCGCCGGTACTTATCGAAGAAAAAATCCATTATTCGCATGAGACACGTCGAGGGTGAAAGATTACGAAAGGGCAAGATTAACGACGACTGAACAAGTCATTTTACTCTAGATGCAAGCTGAGTTAGCAGGAATTGTTGATAAGCATTTCACGTTCGACGCAACGCGTAATCCCTTCACGTACAGAGTTGTCGAGGAATGGATCAACTTCCTAGGGAAGTTGTAGGCAGTAAAAAATTCAAACGTTCAAATCATGGCTGAACAAATTATGCCAAAATCGAAGCTAATTAGGGTACTATTGTTAAACGTTAAAGAAACAGTGCCCGCCATTAGGGACAGAAAGTTAGTTAACAACGTGTCTGGCACTGACACCGGCACGATTGAAGCAGCGCCTGAATGGGTTAGAAGGGTGCCCGGCATTAGAACCTGCTTGTTGTGAAACAGCCTGCAATAATGACACGGTCACCATTGGGTTAACGAGGAATGAAACTGAGGCCGTCTCAACTGATTTGAGTTGTTTCGAGTATTGTCGTTAAAGGCTACTTCCTTCAACAACCATTCCTTTTCTTGATCCTTACTACAGATAATACACAGATACATGATGCTCTCTTTGAGGTTCTACATCGGAACCCATCTCCCTTCTATTAAGATGCAGCCTAGCTTGGCCAAAAACTCTAGTTCTCTACTAATAATTGTAAACACTTGTAAGGGACCTCAATACTCACATTGGTACTCGAAGATATCAAGAGCAGTCGATTTCCTCGTATAGTTTCCATTTCTACAGCAGTGTGAGAAGCTTTGCGATAAAATTTCAAAACTTACGCAGACTCACAATATTCTGTGCTTCAAGAGGGCTGGTTTGGAAATGTTTGTATCACACCAACCAGTGAACCAGCGATTAATCTAAATGTTTGTGCCTCTTCCTCGATAACTAACTGTGCCACTTCCAATTACATCGATTCCACTACGTGCATTATACTTAGATTTCAATATGTCCTATTTTTCAACGTGCTTCTCTATTGTTGTAGATGAATGCAGTGTATTTTTTTTGTTACTTGTTTTTGTTCATCCTATATTCCTTTCCATCATTCTGTATTGTCGTGCATGCCACCCAAACAGTTCTATACCTATTTATGAAACTTGAAATCGATCTCCTTTTTGATTCCCAAAATGGTTCTGTATAGTCCATTTTCAAATAAGTAGCCATGCCAATAGATTTGATTAAACACTGCCATTTATATTACACTTTTGATAACATGTACAATCTGCGTATTTTGAACACAAGAAATGAGTTTCTATGATAACGATTGGTCAAGCCCAATGTAAGCTGCAGGGAGATCACTTCTTCCAATAGGTGCTGAACTAACCGTTGCCGTAGAGAAATATGTTCCTCGTTATGCTATAAAGAACATCAATTACTCGTTATGTTAAAAGGGACAGCTGTTCCTCATTATGTTAAGGAAGATAATCGAAATCTCATTATTAAATGGGGAACATCCATCCCTAATTAAATTATAAGGAACACCTATTTTTATTCGGTAATAGGGAATATAAATTCCTCATTATAATTGAAGGAACATCGATTCCTAATATGTTATTAAGAACATAGATTCTTCATTATGTTATTAAGAACATCGATTCTTCGTTATTTTATTAGGAACAGCTAGACCACATGCTGTTGCTAATTATGTCAAGAGGAACATCAATTCCACATTATTCTAAAAAGCACATAGATTCCTCAATATTCTATGAGGCACATCGATTCTCCTTATTTAACAAGGAAAATATAATCCTAGCTGCCTGAAGAGGATAATCTATTCCTTATTGTGTTATGAAGACCATCTAAATCACTTGATGTGTTAATGAACATATTTTCCTCATTTTGTTATTAAGAACATACGACATTATATGATGAGGAACATGTATATCCTATTGAACATTTGTTCCTCTTCTTTTTATAAGAATCATATATTCCGCTTTATGCTATTAGGAAAACCTGTTTCTCATTAAGCTATAATGGGCATTTATTACTCTTTAAGATATAAATATCATTTATTCTTCAGTACTCGCTGTGAAAAAGAGCTTCTCGTCGCTCTAATGAGCGAATTGAAGCACGATGAAGAACAGAGGAACAAATTCAATAATGTAAAGAAAGAACGTAAGTTAAGCCTATTCAAATAATGTATGATGCATCAGTTCTACATTAATCTCCATCTCTGAAAGGGTTTGAAATATGGTAGAATATTACGATACATAATACGAGAGTATTATGTATCGCGAGTGGATCAGGAGAGCTAATAAATGAAATAACCGAGGGTTAATAGGCCTGTTGGAAATAATGACCGAGGGTTAATGGGCCTGTTGGAAATAATGACCGAGGGTTAATGGGCCTGTTGGAAATAATGACCGAGGGTTAATGGGCCTGTTGGAAATGATGACCAAGGGTTAATGGGCCTGTGGTAAATAATGACCGAGGGTTAATGGGCCTGTTAGAAATAATGACCGAGGGTGAATGGGCCAGTTGGAAATAATGACCAAGGGTTAATGGGCCTGTGGGAAATAATGAAGCAGCGGGTAATTGGTGAAGGGCGGGGAGGGGCGTTGCGCGTTCAATAATCGATCTGCCTCGGCTTCCCATGACACGCGTCAGGAAGCCGAGGGAGTTCCAATAATACGGCATACGTAAGCGGGAGATTTTAAATCCGGTGGATTGTACGTGTCTTGTGCTACCAAGATACCTTCATGCACTTTAACACCACCTTATCTGTGCAGGGTGAATTATTCGGCAGAGTTTTGTCGACAGTGAATCCAGTTCTGAAATGATTAGGAGGTAAACTGCAGGGATTTGAGTTACACAAATAATCGCTTCTCCCATACTGAGTCCTGAGTCCAGTCTTGAAAAACTTGTAAAATAAGATAAATAATGAGGTTTATATCTGCGATGACGTCATGCTTTGGTATACTTTTCAACATTTGTACATCGATCAATTGTTAAACTAATCTCATTTGTTGGGTCAAGAGATGCCCGTTTCTCTGAAGAGTTCGAACTCTTACTACTTGGATTATAATAATATCCTAAAAATACCAAGCAGACCATAATTCTTTATTTGAGGGATGATTATTTATCCGATTAGGCAGATAATTAGTAGATTTAATCCGTTTACTAAAAGATGACCTTGCATCAAGACATCGACACATTGCATCAGCTGATCTAGTCAGCACGGCCTAATGGCAGGGGAAGCACTCCATGTTGCTGGGCTCAGCTACAGGGTGAGCCTAGCTCTGTGGGGTTCACCAGTTCTGTTCACTGTGGCTAACCAGCTCTGCCCCGTGTGGCTCACAAGTCCTGTTCCACAGGGCTCCCCAGCCCTACTCCATGAGCCCAGCTCTATTCCTTGCACAATTCTGCTCACCAACCCTGCTCCATGGAGCACAACAGCCCTGCTCGATGCAGCTCACCAGCCATGTTCCATGGGCTCTCCAGCCCTAATCCATGGGGCTCATCATGGATCTCTCTATTATATCTCTATCTCTCTTCTCTATTCCAATCAGATCGCCCGCTCTATTTCATGAAACTTGCCAGCTTTGCGGCATGGGGTTCATCACCCCTGCACCATAGAACACACCAGCGCTGCTCCGACGGGATCACCAGCCCTCGAGAGAGGGCTCACCAGAACCCCTCCATGCGGCTTACCAACCCTGTTCCATGGCGCTCATCAGCTCGGCTTCATACGAGTCATCAGCCCCGTTTCATGGGGCTCACCAGCCCTGCTCCGACGGAATCACGAGCCCTCGACATAGGGTTCACCAAAACCCCTCCACACGGCTTACCAGTCCTGTTCCATTGAGCTCACCAGCTCGGCTTCATGCGAGTTATCAGCCCAGTTTCATGTGGCTCACCAGCTCGGCTTCATGCGAGTTATCAGCCCCGTTTCATGTGGCTCACCAGCTCGGCTTCATGCGAGTTATCAGCCCAGTTTCATGTGGCTCACCAGCTCGGCTTCATGCGAGTTATCAGCCCCGTTTCA
>SDVV010026011.1:0-12327 GCA_016164225.1 Gammarus roeselii | reverse complement strand
AGCTATTACTTACGTAAAGTGACAGTGATGATTAGGTATGTGGTCTAAATGGGATCGGTGGAATGAAGTATTGTGGCATTAACGAGTAATGAATGATCATGCTGATCAAGCATGAATGATTGTCTGAACTTCACTATACGATGACAGATTGATCATGCTGATCAAGCATTAGTGATTGTCTGAACTTCATTATACGATGACAGATTGATCATGCTGATCAAGCATGAGTGGTTGTCTGAACTTCATTATACGATGACAGATTGATCATGCTGATCAAGCATGAGTGGTTGTCTGAACTTCATTATACGATGACAGGTTGATCATGCTGATCAAGCATGAGTGGTTGTCTGAACTTCATTATACGATAACAGATGTCCAGGTATGAATGATTGGATGGAGGAACAGATTCTTGGGTGAAATTATGAATGTGAGGGTCGGATGATATGTTGATCTTTAAACGATGAGAAGCGTATGTACGGGTGAAGTTGACAAGGTTATCCGCGGATGGTTGTGAGAGGTTGAAGGTGGTGGCAGGTGATGGGGTGTGGATTAGTAGTAGGAGTGCTAGTTATTGTCGTGAGGTTGTTTGATGAGGTATATATGGCCGGGTGGTTTGGACAATGTGATATCATGATGGTAGTTTGAGGTTGAATAGTATGGGGCAGTGAAATTCGGGTGAGGTCGAAATGTGAAGGCCAGTTGATCGCAAGAGTAAATTTGAAGGATGATGGGTTAAAGAGACAGGGAGGCCGTACGAGGGAGGTTCAAGCAAGTTGCTCTAGTTATTGGAATCTACAAATATCCGTCGAAAACACCCTTGCTCAGGAATAAAGTCAGCTTTCTCGTAATGAGTGGGATGATTGTTGTCTCACGATATGATCATTTTATTGAAAGAGGTGGATGATAGATGGCGAGATAATTATCAGTGGACAAAAACGGGTAACACATTAGATGGAACGAAAAACTTCTGAGCCATAAATCTCTAGAAAGCGGTCGCATTATTCTTATTCTCAGCAACGTTTCTATTCGAGAAGTTACTCCCCTTTTATCTCGTGATCATACTATATATATTTTTTGAGTTTTGAAAAACTCGAAAATATACTTCGCCATTCAATAGCTTTGGTTGATTAGACGCAAATATCGAAATATATGTGAAACCCTATTAACGTGACTGGTTACAGAACAGCCAGCTTGGCAGATTATGGATGGATTTTATTGTTCATGGTCGATGGAACAATGGTGTAGCGATAAGTAAAACGTTTTCAATAAACGTTCTGCTTGCTGATGGACCAACTTCTGTTCGTTTGAACTCAGAAAAGCGGTTCTGCTAATATGGGACAACCTCAACTCTAGGCGCTCTATGCACTTAATAAGTAGAATGGTTGATGTTTAACACAGCGTGTTTCACACGTCACAGGTTAGAAATATTTCTGCCTTTGTTCAGCTGGAAGGGTAATAGGAAACTAACGTTAATATTGTCGATACACATGGTCTTTCACATCCTATGTTTTTCGTGCAAATAATGCCTAGCGTTCACATGTCAAAGCGCCTTCTAATGAGCTTTGCTAACCCATCTGAAGGTTTGTTCGTTGCCTACACACGGTTCCTTTCTCGGAGGCTCTTGCATGCAGACCACAGTTACGATGTGCGGTCTGCTTGAAGGCTTCAGACCACACATCTATTAGTGTTGTTAATTGACTTATTTTGAGTGTAACAAAACCCTGACAAATAAATTTGGTTGTGTAGAAAGACATGATTAATGTTTTAATCTTTTTCGACTTCAGCATGAAAAATATTACAACAGTGCAATTGATGGCGTATGAAATGATATATATTTTGCAACTCTGAAGTCATTGAATTGTTACTTATGCCCTGACGTGCTTTATTTCCATCAGAAAAAATCCAATGAGAACATTTCACTGATATATTTTCCTGCATTATCATGCCGTACGTTATTACAAAGACCCGTACCCACCTACCACTACATCCTCATCACTCCTATCCTCACAACTCCGTAGTCCAAACTCACAATTACTTGTTTTAGAGCCCAACCTCGGCTTTATGATCGTGCCAGTCACTGTTGGCCAGCAGCATAATGTGAGGAGTCATTATGCTGATGCTCGCGGGATTATGTTGATAGGCTGCGGTGAGGCGAAATTAAACTTCTTCTGCGAATAAGGGTGCTGCCACACTGCTTCGGGGAGAACAATAACCCCTGTTCTGCTCGTAAGAGCTGTTGAGGATTAGCCAAATAAGAGTTCGTATTGAAGTGAAGCACTAGCATTCCGGTAGCATATTGTTCAGAAGTCATATCAAGCTGGAAAAAAGCCCGACCACACTATGATGTTGCATTTGGCGACAAATGAGATACCATTTACCGATATGTCATTCAGTACCTATAAATTATACACCAGACATCCCTCATTCTGTTGATTTGATTTCGAATTATTCGACATGTTGCAAGCATTGACAGGTAATTCAATTCGGAAAATAAATTACCACAAAAAATCATATACAAGAAAATATTTTGTCTGTGATAATGTTGTTGAGAGTTTGGTCCATAATTTTGGATACCAAACGGGCTGCTTTCATCGAGGAGATTTTGATGGCAAATAAAATTCGTTGATTGATACAAAATAATCTGTGCTAAATTTCCATGTGTATCAAAATATCAACGGATAAAATAAAATACTCGGTAGCCTCGTTCTCATCGTTTCTCATGTTCTCTCACTTTGGTGCGTGCATCTTGGTTATCTCTTTTTTAATTGAAAGAATGTTGCCCTTCCAATTACCGCGGATCAGCAATACATGATTGAAGTAATGAAATCAGTGCATCATGATGTATTTTATATAATTATTCATGACGATGCATTCCCAACTGGGACTTAGTGAATTTATCTTCACTGAATACTCATCCCCAACAATGTTTTCATCCCTCCTTGAGGCTGGTGGTGTGCGCCAACAGTCTTCGAGCTGTTCACTATCTGCCAACAATGGAAGTATTTCCATTACCACGAATCATTGTCAAAAATAACCAGAGTGTTGTAACGATCAGTAAAACAATTTTTACTGTCTAACAATTTTGTTTCATTAACAATATATACCCCTGAATTCATACAGTAGCCGGAAAGAATTAGATTGATATTAAAGTTTCTGTTTATATGAGGAATACTGTTTAGAAACATCGATTGGTACACTAAATTATGCGTAGGGAATACTAGACACTAAATCGGGCAAACTGGTTGAGTAACGTTTAAATAATTCTACGCAGTGTTAGTTTGCGAGAACAATGATACACAACTAATTGAAAGTTGGAAAAATGGATGTTCGATGGCAGCTTTGCACCCACACTATTCCTTGATACACAACAAAGCAATCATATATTTGCCCATACATGATTCATTTAAACGATCCCATAAATTCACCCAATGCTTCATGACGAGCTGAACACATAAACCAATGATGGAACTATTTTAGACGCAAGTTTTTAATGCGATGTTTCTCAGCTCCATTGGGCATGTTCTCTATTTTTTCACAGACCAGTTATATATAATTAGGATATATAAGAAAACATATTAAAATATTCATATCCCGTCATTCACACGATGCGCATTTTGAAATTTTGTATGGTGGTTGTATGAAATGCCAACGTGTAAAAATGAATGCATTCATGTGCTGAGTTAACCTTAGATTCAAGTATCCAACTCTCTACAGAACATCCATTTACTTAAACAATTCAATGTTGAAGGTATTGTCATCTTGCTTATATTGGTATCATCATTACTGTTTCGTAGATCAAATTTACAGCACACACAAATAATGTTACAATCATGATATAATTGCACACAGAGCAAACACCAATATTTGAAACCTTTCGCAGCCTAATGATATCAAAATTAAATCTTCGTGACCACCGACTGCCGTGAATTCTCTGTCACAGTTTAAAATCAAATACCAGGTTTAGCGATGAATGTTGTTTCAATCACAAAAATCATTGATGTATGCAGTTTATTCACTCTATGTATACAGTACTGCGACGGCGCAAGCTGTTGACTACAATCAATCCGTTCGACGTCTGCAACGTAATACGTGTAATCTATAACATAGGATATGGTTCATTCACAACACACTGAAGACAGAAGAACTTCAATAGTCAAGGCCTTCATCCATTGTCATAACGAGTTTTGTTCAAATTGAAAGTCTAAATATTGTGAATTAAATTGGATGGCAACAAGCATTTAAGATCTAATCTCAGAGAAATGCTTAGTCGATTTGACTAATTTAGACAAGCTGTTCTCGAAATTCAATTCAAATAATTAGTTCTCCCCGCAGAATTTTGTTTGGCGACTGCGATTTTTCTTTTTGAACCATCGTCCACTCACCCGCTGCAGCTCGGTGAACATGTATTACAACGTGGCATGGCCCCACAGTTGCACTATCGCCAACTAGCGAGTATGTACAGAAGGGTATTTTTTTATAGTCAGTCTACAAATAAAAAAAAAACTCTGCTTTTCCTACATGAATTTATTTTGCATATAAAGCTCTTACGGTATGATATCTCGACAAAGCTTCTCAATGAATAATATCAATTAAATTACCGCTGAATTCCACCATCGAGCGGAGAATGAACATGTCAGATTTTTTTTTAATCTGCTATTATAAACAAATTTTCTGTCGCTACTGAACATGTCATGATCGAGACTGCATTTAAGTAGTTTTGAGAAGTATTTGCATACACGTGCTGCCTCTGCAGCAGCGGCAGCAGAGGCAGCAGAGCCAGCAGCGGAAGCAGCGGCAGCAGCGGCAGCAGCGGCAGCAGCGGCAGCAGCGGCAGCAGCGGCAGCAGCGGCAGCAGCGGCAGCAGCAGCAGCGGATAATAACACTGCTTCCATGATTGCTATAGAAACCTGCCAGTGCTTGCCATTGACGCTCTCTTCACAGAGAGCAGGAAGGGTGCAAGGCTGCCCAAAGAATATGAACACACTAATTCCCCCTAGGTGACGCTATTCACGATGCAATGGGCTGCCAGAGTAGGCTTAATGGTGGTTGCTTCCTCCAGAGACTCCTTTAGTATTGCCGCTAAACGGTCCTTGGAGTAAGTCAATAAACATACATTATGTAGGACGTATAACCCTTCTCATAGTTCGAGTCATGGAGGGTTGCATGACTCGAAGTAGGACGGGCGAACCAGAAATTGAGTAACTTTTTTTCAACAATGGGTTATAGAGTCTTTATTGACTATTGCAGTGATATGTATTAGTTATTTAAATGATTGCTACTCCCAAACGGATTTCAGTGACTACATTTTATTTATTCATCTGATAGAAACGCTCTCATTAAATTTTATGTTTTCGTATAATTCATAAAAATCTGTGTGAAATTAGATTAAATGTTTCATCGTGAATACTTATAGTGGATTGAAATAGTTACCGGCGATAACTCCAGGTGAATTGACGTAAATCGAACACAACAACATAATAAATGATATCGCGTTGACCTGAGTGCCTTAATTCGGGTTATTGTCTTCAATCGTGGTATAGTGATCCAAGTAATCAAATTATCCTCTAATCAATTTTTATGAAATCTATAGCATATGTGCATTTTGAGAAGAAAATGATCTGTGGCAATCCTTCTCTGCGCAGACGTGGAAGTCGATTATCATTAAATAGAATGAATCCAGCATTTGGTACGCTCACGTCATATATTGCGTATGGCATCTTACGAATGAAGATTTCACCCGTTTCTATGTTCAGCAACTAGACAGCTCAAAGCCATGCACAGTCGGTCTTGCATGCCTGCAAAAAATCCACGCTTGGTGTATATCGGACAATATTCTGCAGAGAATGTGAGTGTTCACCTAATTTCATTTGTGAGGGAATCAATTTAGAGTGTGATCGTTAGTTGATTTGAACATTCTTACATGCAAACATATTCCAAAATTGACGCCTCATTCCCTAACAAACCTTTCTGGATATGGTGTTTACAACCTTGAGAAAAAAAATATAAACGTTTACGATATACGCATTATATATTTGGACTCATATAGAGGATTATCTCTGTGAAGTAACGGCCACTTCTGGTTTAATGAGTCAATTTTCGGAGTTAGTGAAGCACACCAAATGGACAATAAATGGATTATTTGGTCCTGTATGTAAGATGAATAGCGGTTGGTGGCAACTTTATCGACGAAATAAGTGATTTAATTTCATAAACTTAAGAAACACGTGCTTATTTTCGTCCGATCGTATAAGTCTCGACGTGGTTGTCTATTGAATTCAGGAAAACTGATGTGATAATGTTATGCGAAGAAATGTTTAGGTTTTATTGTGGTAACAATATCATGACAAAATGATACACTACGTAGTAGAGATTGAACCTGCAATGACTACCCATCGGCATTGATGAATTATAATTGAACGGTTGAGAAGCAGAAGTAACTTTGAACCGCTGATGTTGTTATGCAACTTATACATCTCAGCCGTTCAATTATTGTTCCACTTATATGGTTTTAGTTAGGCTTTATGATTGTGACAAAACTATATCGCGGTACTTTCCAAACCTCAATACATCAAACAGTAATTTTCACAAAAAAAAATCCACAAATTTTGTTCCGCTAACGTGAACTGTTTTGCACCAATCACCTACATTCCTTCGAGGTGACGTCACCTACATCGTGTCATTTCCAAAATGTTTCTTTCATACTATATTATCCATTTATTAAACTTATTTATAATCCCTTTGTTATGAGTTATGGTTCATTTTTAGTGGGAATCTGCCAAACGTTAGTAGAGCAGATCAAATTCATACCAATTTATTAAACAATATAATTTCTGCCATATTACTGGCATCAGCAAAATAGATTTTGATATCAGCAAAATAGACACATCCGGAAATTCCATAATGATTGCCAATGAGAGCCATCAAACGACCACGATTACCGTTTCTGGGCACGGTCATGACACACACTACTCTAAATAACCAACCCCCTGATAATATAATCTCCATGACAGTCATTCTGATCGAATTCTTTCTCTGCGTTAAAAATATAAACTAAATGTATTTAAGCTCAAATAAAGAAGTCTGCTTTCTCTATTTACAAATTCAGGAGACCACATATGCACGGAAGATGCGTCAGTCTTATGCGCCATTGCAAAGAAGAGAGGAACTCTCCATTATTTGAAAGTGAGTTATCTCCCTATTGGTTCGGGAGTTGTTTGTGTGTCCAATTTATTAAGACAATACAAGTTATGATAGAACTATTGACAGCTGATTATTCTCTGCTAATATTATGCATCCGCAGACGATTCATTAACACAGAGTTTTTTGCCGATGCATGCGGTCAGGTAATATATATATATATATATATAAATTTCAGGTATTTCCAATCATGATTATATAAACGATTGTAATAGAAACCATATATTTCTGGTTCACACATATTTTTTCAATTGGACGATGCAGAGATAGTGAAATGAAGGAAAAACCAGTTCATATACGACTAAATGGAACTCTCGATGAAATATCATGCATGGTAAATAGTCCACTACAAAAATAGACACAGTCTCTATCTTTACAGTGAATATTATGTCGGCCTGGCTGCCCAAACCTGCTCAATCTCAACTGAACCGCAGCTTGTATCCTTAGGCAATTGTTGTCAGTTCCCAGAGGAAAGCGCCGATTTTTTTATTCAAACACCAAAATTGCACGAATGCAATGCTATTTATATTTTCGTTGTAGAGACGAACTGGCCAATACGGCTGCAAGCGTTCCTGTACATATAAGCCTGGAATAGGGCTTAAGACAATTCTTCTAGCAAAAAAATTAGGGTCCTGATTTGTATGGATCCAAATAATGATTATTCAACCATGCTTACGATGCTGAGAGCTGTCATCCATACAAGTATTTTACTCATCACAAAACTGATAGAAGAGAACAACATCGCGTATTTCAACCTTTTTTAGCTCAAGGTGATATAAAAATGATAAATTTTTGCAACTTTTTGCATTGGAAATGTACAGTTAGTATTCGAAATTTACAATATTAAAACATAGTATCGCATTGCTGATTGATACATGGAAGGAGTTATCCTTGACATTGAGAAAGGCAATAATACTTGAGATTTGCGATCAAAATCGAAATTGACGATGAACGAAAAATTATTACTTAAGAAGTACATTGACTATGGATGGAATAATTTTCATTGGTAAATGAATTCGGATAGGAATATGATGAAGGTAGCTCACTATATAAATCAGACCTGCAAATGTCTCACCACAAGTGAGAACAGAACGATACCACCTTCCATAGTGTATCTAATCCTATTGCTTATCACTCTCCCGTAAAAGTTACACATCACCCACGAACAAACAAATATATATTGCGTTCCTATATACATTTTGAATTCCAGCAAAACAATGCAAGCACTACGCCACTCGATCGGCAAAACATCTGAAACAATACACAGATTTATTACAGATACAGATACAGACACTAGGCCGCATCCCCCAGAAAGGGGGGTGGCCGACGGCAAGGCGCACCTCACACCCTCACACGCTCACATTCACACACTTTAACCTCCCATAATATTCGATTACCCGTTACTTTACCTTGCATTATGCAGAGACAACTCATGCGCTTTTCCCGCTTGCATCAACTTCACCATCTCCGGCACTTCTGCCTTAGAAATGATCGTAACAATTATTTCTCTAGAAAACGGAGTCAGTGCACCACCTCCCAGATCAACAAAATCATCGTTTCTGATCCACTATGTCCATCAATTCGTCGAAATTCTTATCCCCCATCTTCCAGAATCGGAATTTTCCAACAACAACCGGTCTTGGACACCTATATAAAACTTCACCATCCCAGCAACCCCAATTCTCCCCTCCTCACCTCTTTCCAGAGCATCCCCTCACGCTCCTTAAAAGTCGTAGAATATGCTCTCCTCATCACCTCCGCATTACATCCTTTATTTTATCTCCAACGTTGCCATTCGTCACCACTAGCTTAGAAAGAAGCCCTTTCATGAAAGTTATGTCAGTGTCAGTGAAATTTTAACCGCATCAATCCACCATTTGCAGCCCATCCGCCTACACCAGCTCAAACGGTGCATACTACACATATTTCTGTGAATCATATCACTTCATCTCCGGACGTCTCCCATTCATCATCGGTATTCCGCAGGCCTTGACTACTGGCACTGTAATTTTCTCCTTAAATGACTGATGGAACTTTTTACCTCTGATTGCAACATTCAAGTCCCTCACCTTTACCACCTCTACTCCTTCCTCTTCGTTTTTGATCTCTTACCACCCATACACCACTGTAAATCTTTCATCCAGATGTCGGCCCACCAAGAGCGGACTTTAATCGCCTGTACATATAGACATTTCTCTCCTAGCACCATCAGTTTCCGTTCTATGCAAAAACCAACCATGTTCTCTCAACAGTCATGTCTACTAGGAACGCCATACCATCTTACCACATTCTGCTACAACGTGATGATCCCATGGCAACATCACGTTGAATTGTCTCCCAAAATAATGCACTCACTCAAATAAACTCAGTTATATTCCCCACCCCGCTCACTCCTCTCGAAACCTGTTCCGTAACTATTAGCATCCGCTATTTTTCTATGCCTAACGTAACGTTCCCACAATATCAATCTAGTGGACACTTCCACCACTCCGTAACGGTCATAGCCATCCGATCAATCAATAACAACACCACACTTGCTAGTGTCCAGCCTTCCTCCACAACCGAATTCTTCTCACTTGCCAAAACAAACTTCCCCTGCAATCCTACCTTTCAGCTACTCACTCAGAGCACAGTCTCTCTCCTCGTTGCTTCATCCGTGCTGCAACCACTCACAATTAGCGACCTTAACGAAATGGTTTGTAGAGGCGTGGGCCTCATCTCCCATCTCTGGCCACGCCATCTTGCAAGGCGTAAATTGATGACAAGGGGATCCCTAGCACCATCACAGTCTCCAATTTTTGTCTCCGTTCATGCCTCGCAGGAGAACCGGTAACCAGCATTGTTACGCTCTGGCAAAAGGGAAATATGCTCCAGGAAATACTTTTAGGTACAGGTAGTTACTCGGGCATGGCTCTACCAGACGACCTACGTAAAGCTGCAAATCAATTCAATTCCGAAAAAAAAAATCAGATATGTTTTTGAAATGGAATAATTTTGGGATAAACCCATAACTCGGTAAAGCAGGTTTACATTATCTTATGTGTACTTCATTTCGGAAACCGGTTAACCAGGCGCTTGACAATGATAAATTCAATATTTCAGGTAACGTTGAAGTTTTTTTGATGTCAGTTTATGCTAGGCGGTAGCTCATATCAGTCGTGATTGAAAGGTCTGGTCAGAACATCGAACAAGTTGACCGTGAGCACTGAAATGAATACATTCAATCTAGACATTTGTTATGTCCCAACAATCACAATTGTATTAATTAATCTACTTCTATAGTGACTAGACTCAGGTAACAACCGTTATCTCACTCTAGTAATTATGCCCTTCGTGGAACGACAGCATACCAGTACGATTGTAAAAGAATATCTCGCACTTCAACCTACAGTGCAAGTAAAACTTTACAGTTCTCTGTTGGCCTCGCTACCCAAGCAATAAATTTGTTCCTGCAATACCGGAATCGCAAAACAAATCTTCGCTTCCCAAGCTTCATCGGTGTCAGTGATCCGTTTACCCACATCGAACCAGCGCTTACTGTCTTCTAGAAAACTCTTCTGGCGAGGCTGCCCTACGAATGACTACGAGTTGGTGGCGAGGTTGCCCTACGAATGACTACGAGTTGGGATTAAGGTGCTCTCACTTCCAGCTAAAATAGGTGCGCAGGTGGCAGCCACATAATACATTACGGACTGATCCCCCGCGGGAGTGTGAGAGACCTAAGACGAGGACGGAAGAGAGAATTCTTTTTCTTTGCAACTGAAGAATGGATTCTTAAGTCATATTATTAATTTCGAACTCGATATTATTATAAAAGCTAACTCTGTGTTGAACATTTTTGATAGCAACTGACTGTATCGAAAATCATCGTATTAATTATATTAGTTGTAAAAATAACGAAGCATTTGAGGAAATAAAGATAACAGCTAATCATTGTGTATATAGTGGCGTTAAATGAATATTGTTGAGAGTAAAGAAATGAAAATGTTTCCGAGACACGTGCAATATAACTATGTTTATATAACATTGTTCACTTCAAATTTCATTTATATTGTTGTAATTTAGTTACATTGCAGCAATATAAATGAGCCGTAAAGTGAAAAGTCTCACAAAAAATAGTTATAATATACGAGCACGTGCAGTAGTGTTTGTTTAACATTGAAAGGCACACAATGAGCTCTGAGCAGAGCAGTGAGATCGGGCCCGTATCCAATACTAGCTTGCACGACGCTCGGTGACTGCACGGCAACATTATTGTACATAATAAGAAATGCAAAAAATTGCCACTTCATTCATCGGAATGGAAAAGATGGCTGTAGTTCATCAATGCAAAAAGATCGTAAAAAAAAACATCGTCAAATTGATTCTTTAATGGACGAATAAATGTTAAAATACTAGGCTGATTTATTCAAATAATTTAAGGGGAAAACTTTCGACGCTCTTAGTAAATATAAAGATAAATAACAAAATCAAACCCTCTTTCGTCCGGCAGCAGCGGCAAGAATAATGCAGCCGGTTTTGCTTTGTTAATATTGAATGATCCATTCAACGAACAACACAGTCCACTCACCGAACACTTTACAATCAGCGGAAAAAATAATGGAGCGCTGTAAAATAGTTATACTTAATATATTTTTGAATAAATTATATTAGTAACTAATAATTTGTCCCATTGCGCACCTAACAGAATTTCCAATGTAATAGATGGAAGGAAACTTTGTAATAAGCGGGTTCCTACCTCGGAAACCTTGGGAAATAACTTTTTTAGGTTCACATGTTCATGTGTGGCCGTGAGGTGGAACACAAATTACAAGGAATGGAGAAATGATTTTCGAGACATCTAGCGTTTGAAAATAGAAACAAAGGTTCATAAGAAATTCTTGCTGAATGTATCAATGCAAAAGGCGCTCGGCGCTGTAAATGATTATTGAAACAAGTGGGGAACTATTGCTCGCCAGCATCATTCGGGATCGCAAGGGCTCGGTAACAAGTGGGGAACTATTGCTCGCCAGCATCATTCAGGATCACAAGGGCTCGGTAACAAGTGGGGAACTATTGCTCGCCAGCATCATTCAGGATCACAAGGGCTCGGTAACAAGTGGGGAACTATTGCTCGCCAGCATCATTCAG
>SDVV010026009.1:0-12327 GCA_016164225.1 Gammarus roeselii | reverse complement strand
TATATATACCCCAATATATCATACACCGCCGCGAAGGCCACACCAACGTGACTGCTCACAGCGGAGTAGCACTAATGATCCACCAAAGCGTACCTCACCTGCCCCTTCCTCCGAAGACAGTACTCCAAGCTATCGCTATAAAGATATGCGTCTGAAGGACAATAACAGTGGTATCCATCTACTCGTCACGAAGCCACGACCTCTCGGAAGCACTAATGACCGGATTGCTAATCCAACTGTCCTCGCCAATACTCCTCCTTGGAGACTTCAACAGCTACCATGAAACATGGGGATGCGTGAGAATAGACCCCAGGGGAGTGATAATGACGAACACCATAAACACTCACAACCTGGTCCTTCTCAACGACGGACAACCCACCCGAATCAGCCCGGAGAGCGAAACTGTCATAACCAACCAAGAAACCCTGCTTCACAAGAACTTAGATTCAACTACCGGAAAGCCAGCTGTGTGGAAGACTCAGCACACATAGTGTGGAGTGATATGGAAGGCATCCCCGAAAACATTTCGGATCACGACCTGGTCGCCCAACTATACGAAAAGTTCCAAACTACAGACGAGGCAAGCATTTCCCAATATGCTCCTTCAACCTTCTTTCCGAAACCATGGTGGTGCCGAGAGGTGCAAGAAGTAAGGATAAGCGTGTAAGGCTATACAATGCCTACCGACGTGCACGGTCTCCAGGAACCGAGTAGCGTGGAAAAAAGCCTCGGCTGTTTACCGAAAAACTTCGAGTGGAGAAGAAACGTGAAAACTGGGCTCAGATAGTCAACACTATAAATCGAAACACCCCCCTCTCCCAAGTGTGGGAAGAAATCCGACGTATCCAGGGAAACCCCGAGCGGTCTATTAGCATCCGTTCAGACGGAGGCAGAACTTATTCTTCCCACGCGGAAATCGCAAATAAACTAGCTCAGACTTTTAGCCAGATAATGCAATTAACAAACTACACTGCTGCTTTCCCACAGAAAAAGGACTTTCTAGGAAGTAGAAATCTTGACTTTACTTCAAAAAACGAAGAGGCCTACAACAAACATTTCTCTCTCCACGAACTACAGTGCGCAGTAGACCATACACGTGAAACTTCACCTGGGCCAGACCGGGTGCACATCAACATGATCAAGAATCTCCCAGACGGCGCCAGTGAGCATTTATTAAAAGTGTTCAACACTCGGTTTTCAAACTCTTTTTTTCCCGATCAATGACGGGAATCTGTAATTACCCCGATTCCCAAACCCGGGAAATTCCACGGTGACCCACATAACTATCGCCCCATCGCTTTACCAGCGTCCTCTGCAAGACCAGGGAAAGAATGATAAACACGCGCCTTGTCGACTACCTTGATATGCACGCAGGCCTGAACAGCATTCAGTGTGGCGGCCGCAAGCACCACTCTACGACGAACCACCTTGTAAGACTGGAATCTGACATTAGACAGGCATTTGTCCAAGGGCAACACGTGGCTTCTTTATTTTTTGAAGTGGAAAAAACATTCGATACCACCTGGAAATATGGCATCATAAAGGATCTCCACTGCATAGGACTGAAAGGCCACTTACCACGTTACATCTACCATTTTTTTGCAAAATCGCACCTTCAGGGTTAAGGTCGGCGACACCTTGTCACCATCCTATCCGTAAGAAATAGGCGTCCCTCAAGGAAGCGTCCTCAGTGTCACTCTTTTTATACCCAAAATCGACCAGACAGCAGACATTCTCCCGCGTGACGGAAGATTGCTTTCATCACTATGCGTGGACGACTTCCAAATAAGCTACTGACATCCTAGCCTCTTAACAATTCAACAGGAACTCCAGAAATGTCTAAACCTAGTCGGGAACTGGGCTTTCTCAAACAGATTCCCATTCCCGACCTCCAAAACGAAAAGCATGCACTTTACTCTCGTGCCCGGCTTACACCTAAAACACCGCCCTACGGGGGAGTCTGCATTAACTTCGCGTTGGGACTCCGGTGTAACATTGAAGCAAATAATAATAAATAATACACCTAAAACCAGCCCTCACGCTGAACAACACTCCGCTAGTATACGAGGAAGCAATAAAATTCCTCGGTCTTGTGTGGGACCCTAAACTCACATATCGACCTCATGTAACTGCCCTGGAGACTCGTTGCAAGAAGGCAACTGGACTTATCCTCTCTGTAACATCCTTGAAATTTGGAGCCGAAATGGACACCGGCATGACGTTATTCCGAACAATAATACGCTCGCGCATTGACCATGGAGCAATTGTTTACGGTTCAGCAGTCAAAACCACGCTTGAACCTCTCTACATCATCGTAAAAAACGCTCCGCGTATCACAACCGGTGCGTTCCGTTCCACACTCATCGAATCCATGAACGTGCTTGCTAACGGGCTTCCACTTCCGCTCCGGTGAGACAAACGCTCACACAGTACTAAGGAGCTACATCAATAACCCAGCTCTCAGTGACGTAACCAACGTTCTCGATTAACGCCTCTTTGCGGCTAAGAACATATGCCCACCCTTTTCTCTACGTGTGGACAACTTACTGACCTCGCTGAACATCAGTCGCAAAGCAATCAAGCTTTCATTCTCCTAACAAATTCTTCAAATCAACACACCAACGTGAATGATCAGCCCTCCGCTGGTCAACCAAGATTTGTCAACGTACCACAAAGCAACAATCCCAACCAACACGTACCGCCGAGAATTCTCACGACTACTTGATGAACAGTACTCTGAGCACCGCCATATATACACCGACGGCTCCAAAACATCGGACGGGAGTGGGAGATACCGCCGTAGGCGAAGGGACCTCGCGTTCGGCGACCCTACCCAAAAAGGCCTCTGTATTTCTGCAGAGCATTCCAATTGGCCATCTTCAATACAAAAAGTGACCGCCTCCACAAATATGTTATATTATATAGCGGTCGAGTTCTGTTGGATCCTTGACACGTGGGAATAAGAGGAAACGAGCGCGCAGATTCCCTCGCAAAACGGGTGTCTACCCAGCATAAATAATTCATCTCCATACATTACCGAGACTAGTTCCCAGTCATCAACTCACGTATAACATCACGATGGAACGACTCTTGGCAACAGAGCGGACAAAAAATGTTTGCAGTGAAACCATCCGTGGGAGAGTGGGACGCTGCAGGTTTTCTAATTGGGGAGACCAAGTGTTCATTAACCGTCTATGCACGGGACACACGTGGATAACCCACAATCACCTATTGGACGTAGAAATGAGACCGGACGCACCACCATTTCCCTGTTGCCATCAAGCGGCAATCAGTGTGAAACACTTACTTATGGATTGTGATGCACTCGCAGCAGCCCGACGAGCCTTCTTGAGCCCCCCGTGCAACCTATAACGCCTGCTCACACAAACAGAACAGCCGAAAAAAACTGATTGCGTTCGTAAAACGCACCGGACTATAGGAAGTCGAGTGAAAGTAACTAAGTTTGAATCATCTCTGGTCCCAAACTCGATGTCCTCACTGCGTATTAATTGTTAACTGTAACTTAACTTCGTGCGCGAAGCTTGCAGAATCAACGGATCAACGTGCTCTACGAGGAAGCACTTCGTGACTACACGTTGGAGCTCCGGTGGGAAACAGAAGAAACTTCTACTACTACTACGTTGAACCTACTCGGAATCTACGTTAAACATACTCGGAATCTGCGTTTGACCCCACTCGTAATCTACGCTGCACCTACTTTGCCACTCTTCAATTTCCCCACGGGGGAATCTGCTTTAACTTCGCGTTGGGACTCCGGCGGAAAACAGAAGCAACTACTACTACTACTACTATCTCAGTAGGTTCGACTCGTAATAACTCATCTTATCACATATTTATTTAGCATTGGTTGGAATAGTCTTATATGTACTTCAATGTTTTTGGAGGGGTGGTGAGTAGGGGCTACGTGGGCAAAGTTCATTACGCCTCTGGATTTCCGTCTATAGCTCACTCTTACCTTATTTTTTCTTATCTGGCTATTCGTCTTTTCCTGAGGTTTGGAGTGATAGGGTCTTCGTTACGTATTGTAAGGGTTACGGTATGCATGTACTTTTTATCGGATGGGCGGTTGGCGTAGGTTTTGTGATAGTTATATGTATAGGTTGGGTGTATGTTTTGAACTGTAACTATTTTTTAAATAGGATCAGTCATTTGTAGACTGAAGTGTTGGAAATTTTGCTAGTCTTCGCTTTACCACAGGTTTGGGATTTTTTTCAATAAAATTATTCCAGTTTATTTGTTACAAGGCCGGTAATGTTGATCAGTTTCAAGTTATATTTGGTTATCTCTCGTTGGATATTTTTTATGAGAGAGGAACGCTACCTCACAAAACCCCTTTTTTTAAGTTATTACTCATTGGTAGACTATAGAGTTCGAAATTATTGTTAGGCTTAGCTGTAGACCTAGGATGTTGGTCTCGTTTTAGTTTGCCATAAGACAAAAAGTCATCATCGGTATCATTTTATCATAGGTTTGGGTTATTCAATAGAACTACTTCACTTTATTATTTACAAGGATGGTATTGTGAATCAGTTTGACGTCATGTTTTATTGTATATTATCCACTATAGGGTATTGGTAAAAAAAATACTTCCATTGCTTTCGTTACCATTTTTCGCATTAACTTGGATTATTTTCATTGGGTATTGCTCGTCATCCTATGCAAGTTTTTTTCTGTTACACAACAGGTGTATGAAAACTCCACTTGCGATCGAGGATCAACTAGGTGCGGCTGGAACAGCTACTGCCAGACTTGGGAACACGCCTGCAACACGCAGTGCAATCCGCATACACCATCACAAGAAGTTTGTACTGTAAGTTAAAAAAAAATTGTCTTTAGAGGAAAAATACTTAAAATATATACCCGTCAGTAACTGCTGCGCACCAAAAAACCTTTAAACTGACCACCACTCAGAAGCCACCTCCTCGGTGCCTCACTGGTGAGTAATCTTGAGTATCATTGGGGCCACCACTTACAAGCCATCTCCTCGGTGCCTCACTGGTGAGTAATCCGAGTATCTTTGGGGCCTCTACAAAAAGGCCCCCTCCTCAGTGTGCCACTGGTGAGTACTCCGAGAACCTTTGGGAAAAAACATAGGATGAAGAAAATATATATTTCATCATCACTAATTTAATTTTTGATAATGGCTGTCTTACTGACATTTAAGAGAGCGCCCCATCAATTGGAGCTGCAAATTGTCAACTCTTGATACACGCACGGAATGTTTGACCATAACAACCAGTATAAGCCAGCTGCTAGCACACTGTTCGAACTTGGTTCATAGTTAGGGATTTCATCCAAAATAAATGAGGTATTTCTCAGATGCAAATAAGGTTTTCATGTTCAGAACCTCGTCTGAGTCCCACTTTCACTGGAAACCAAGCACTCACCTCGCTCCCTACTCTGACACACGCTCTGCTGCCAACATTGAAACTCTAGACCGCTCAAAATAAAATTTCGACCACATCGCGCAGATGCAACACCCTCACCCCGTCTCCCTGTCGACCCTCTCGCAGGCCTTTTCCAGATCCATGAATTATAATAGATTAAGGGGTCTATCTTCACCGGAGCTTTGACGCCCAAATCCAAGGAGGCTCAGCACACATCCTTTCCCTTCGCAAGATGCCTCTCAGAGACTTGTTTCACTTCAAAAATGGAATAGTTTTTTTAGCGGCAAACGGAAATTATGACTATTTCTTGCGGCATTGAAACTTGAATTCTGCCCTCTTCTTCTTACTCCACTATCTGTGGGTCAATCGAAAGATCAAAAATGTAAAGACTTCATAGCTACTTTTTCACTCACTACTGCGCAATATTGCTCTTTTGAATGTATGTTAGGTTAGCTTATTATAGGTAAAGCTATGTTAGGCTGAGCTAGGATAGATTATCTTAGTTTAATATATAAAGCTTCAAAAAATAGATGCATGCAATTTTAATTTCACTCATTTCCACAAAATAGATTTTATTATTCGCGAATTTAGCTTGAATAAAACAAAATAAATAGTATTTTCGTTGAAATAGGACACAGCCCTTATATTTGGACAAGGTCCCGTTCGGCTATTAAGGCATAACGTTTGTACTTGTTTTTGAACGCGTATTGAGAATACTTATTTGTTCGCAGGCTATCATGAACAAACGCCTGCCAGAAAAGAAAGTGGAGCCTACGCCTGACATCGCCCTGCAGATCGGTGAGGTTAAAGTGAGCTCGAAGCATTTAAAGTCCGGGAGCTTTAGGCTTTAGTGCCTTGAGCTGTTTCGTAATTAGTTCCTTTGTGTAAATAAGATGGCAAAAGTTCAAACCTAAATCTGTACTTGCTGAGATCATGCGGATTTCCAAAATCTTAACCAGATATTTAAAGGTAAGAAAAAACAATACAGCTCCGACTGAACCCTCGTTAATGTTTATTTCACTACGGTTGTAAATATTTTTCAGAAAACATTTTCCCAACTCATCCGCCAAAGCACTGAGCAAAACCCCTTGGAGATGCAATTTTGACGTATTCATTTGTAATCAAGAGAGTGTTTGCACTAACGCTAAACTTTGGGACAAACGCGCATTGTCAACGTCCCTTTTATAGAGTTGTCAGCGCTATGCTCGATTGACGAATCTTCAGAATTATGGGAAATCGTATGTGATCCCGCGCCGATTACTAACTGTTGTTTCATAGAACCCCGAAATCATACAGGTTGGTCCCTAGTTTGTGCTGGGACCTTAAACCACACGTTTGTTTTGCATTTATATTGGTGGACGTGTAACGTTAACTGTAGTCACTATAACCGGCCAATAGGCCAGCAAGAGTGTGCCCATTGTCCCTTGACGTGAACCAGGGGGGCGATGGGGGGAAGGAGGAAACCCCATTTTGGAAGAGCCATCATCCCCTCCGGAGTGACTAATTCCAGAATCTCAACAGCGAAGAACGGCAGCCACTCCAAGACGACCAGGGCCATCTCGTGCGAGGACGACTGGAGAAACGACCGCATTGACGAGCTGACCAGGAACATTCAGGAAATCAGGATTCAACTAAGCCAAGCGACCGGCCTCTCTGAGCAGGAAGCTGAAGACGTCACCGCAGAACCTAGCAATATCGACAACCGTCAAACGAGACTCGTCATGTAGAAGCCATATTACTCCATATCCACGATCTCGTCAAAAATCAAACCAATGAACCTCAAAACACACAAATACCTCTACCTCCACATCCGATGACAACCTCGACGAATCTCCACACCACAAAAGCTCCAACCGAGCACCGAGGGCTGCAAGGAAGAAGCACTACTCGCCATCTACGGAACACAATTTGTTCAACAACGGCCCAAACTTTTCCGAACGCCTGAAGATAACGTTTGACGCTAACGATAACCCGGATATTTTTCCATACACTCTGCAAAAAGAGCTGGGCTCCTTCACCGGTCGTCCAGTCCTTAGCATCACCACCAGCGGCGACGAAAGCTTCGCCATCAGAGTAGATACGAAACTTCTAAGTGACACAATTCTCTCCAGGACTAGACAATGCGAAAAGCCATGCACAATCGTACCACACCCGACTTTAACTATCCCGAAGGAGGAAATAGTGTAATACATCACTGGACTCGTTCAATACGAGGACTACGTGGTCGAAGCAAAAATCGCAGAAAAAAATCAAACCAAGAAGAGATACCACCACAGCCCTAATACTGAAATTCAACTGACCTACCCCACCCAAAAGCCTAGACATTCCCTTCTGCACGACCAAAACCAAGGTCACACCATTTGAGAGACGTCCGATGCGGTGTTATAAATGATAGAAATACGGACACACGAGCAAAACCTGTAACGGTATGCAAAGATGTTCATACTGCTTCCAAGACGATCAGGACAAACTAGCAGATCCCCAGTTGTGACAATCTAAAGAACCTTACTGCTTCTACTGCGAAACGTCCACCCCACCGGACACAGAGATTGCCCTCGAGATGAGATGGAGAGATAAATCCTCCCATTCCAGATAGTCCACGGGGTCGGGCGACGAGAGGCTGTGGCCTCGATGCACTCCTCCCAAGATGACTCTCCTACAGAAGAGAAGAGACTGGCACCATTCCCGACTCACTTCCTCATAACGCTCAAAGAAAGCGGTGCAAGCAAAGTGGCCTCTTCAACAAATCCATTAAAAAATATGGAATCACTCTCCAAACAACTGGGAGGAAAACCGAAAGACGTCCAACGTCAGGGAAAGAAGTATCTGGCCCACGTCGGAAAAAAATGAACTCAAAGACTATGCGAAATAGTACCGAAATAAACAAACTCAAAGTTACTGTTGAAATACACATGTCCTTCAACGACACCAAACAAATTATACATACTTCTCGTTACAGACTCACAACAGACCTGAGTGGGTCCTCAGAAGGTCTGGCCCAAGGATTACGGAGTTACCAACGTTTGCCTAGCCGACTGGATCAAATCTCGAAACACTAGTTCGTTCTAACGCATATCAAATTACCTTCCCAGGACGCAACGTACAGGAATTCATAGAAATCCCGGGTAAACAAGGAAGAACCAAAACCTATCCAATGCAACATGGCCTCCAATAGACAAAAAATGCCTTGAATACAGTCACGTCATCAAATACTGCCATCCGCAGACACCCCAACGTCGTAAGAGGTGTGCCGACGAGCACGGCAGAAAAGACTGCACAGCCCGCCAACCAAAATGCTACCGCTGCTCATGCCTCCAAGGGGGCAGGCGACCGCGACTGCCAAGTATACACGGACCAGGAAGAAATAACAATCACACAAAACGAGAGCAGAGTTACAAGGAAGCAAGCCATTCAAATCTGGAAAGGCTGTAATCCAATTCGATTTGATTAGGCCAAAGCAGTCGAATCGTCAATTCAAACAAACTCGTCCAACGATTCTCCTACTTCGTCAAAACAATTTTTTAACAAGACTACAACACTCCTCCGTGGCAGTACTGCTACCAAATTATGCCCAGCAACCGCCTCCGCACCCGCAATGAATGCTCTCTGCAATAACTCCTGCGATGCCCTGGAGGACACCGCGATGGACGCTTCCTCCGCAGCCCACCACGCAGCCAGGCTTACCACTACAACAACGAAAATGTAAAAAGATGAAGTCTGTAGTCCCCACTCACCACAGAGCAAAAAGATCAGTAACGACATTAAAATAACAGCTCGCCAAGATGAAAGCCTAGAACTACTCCCACTTGTCTTTACCGCGCCTCCATTCTGCGAAGGCCTAAGCGAGGGACGCGACCCTCCGTTTACGAGCCCGACTCTCGAACACCCCACCAGCGCTAACGACCATCGCCAGGATGGCGATGAGTCTAAAACCTATATCGGAAAACTCGTATTAGCGACGGCTAAACAACCTGTCACCTTACCTGTCTCAAATAGCTCGCTGTCTACTCAACCATCCAGCAGTTTAAAGAGACTACCACAGAAAAAGTGCGCGCTCAAGAAGCAAACACAAAGAGCATAAACTCTCCTCCTCCTACAAAAACACTCTCAGCTGCGATCTCAGCAACCCCTGCAGAACACTCTCTACCGAATGCAGCTGCTCCCGCGAGCATTTTCGATCAAGGACTCCTGGGCAAACTCTCGCAAACCACGCGACCACTCTAGATCATCAAGATTTGAGTGTGAACCATCTCTGAAGTGAACAACAGCACCTTACTTCAGTAGAACTGCCAGGGACTTGGAAACAAGAAAGGCGAATTATTTTCCTTGATCAGCACCTATAACCCTTGGTGATAGGCCTCCAAGAAATCAAACTCCAAGAGACCGCCACCTTCAGAATCCCCAAACATGTCGTATACCACAGCGAAGGCCACATCAAGGTGACTGCTCACGGCGGAGTGACACTAATGATTCACCAAAGCGTACCTCAAAACCCCCTTCCTCTAAGGACAGAACTCCAAGCCAACGCTGTGAATATATGCTTCTCAAGACCAGTAACAGTGGTAGCTATCTACTCGTCACGAAGGTATGACCTATCGGAAGCACTAATGACCGAAATGCTGAACCAACTGCCTCCGCCAATACTCCTCTTTGGAGACTTCAACAGCTACCACGAAATATGGGGATGCGTGAGAACATACCGCAGGGGAGTGATAATAGCTAATACCAAACTCACTCTCAACCTGGTTCTTCTCAATGACTGACAACCCACCCGAATCACCCCCGAAAGTGAAACAGCCATGGCCCATACTGGCACCCCAACTCGTTTGGGGTGTTCTGCCTTTATCACACGACAGCGCTCATGACTCTGTCATCATATCACTCCTCACCAATCGACTAAGAATCCCTGCTACACAAGAACTCCGATTCAACTACCGGAAAGCCAGATGGGAGGAATTTTGGCACACATCGCTTGGAGCGTTATGAATGGCTCATCCGAAGACATTTCGCAACATGACCTTGTCGTCGAACCATACGAGAAGTTCAAAGCCGCAGCAGCGGCAAGCATTCCCCAATATGCACCTTCACTTTTTTTTCCGAAACCATGGTGGTGCCGTGAGGTGACAGAAGCAAAAGAACGACGTGAAAGACTGTACAGAGCCAACCACCGCGCACGGTTCCGCAGGATCAGAAGAACGTGGAAAAAGGAAACTGCTGTATGCCGCAGTCTTCAAGTGGAGAAGAAACGAGAAAGCTGGACCCAGTTCGGTAACATTTTCGACCGAAACACCCCCCTCTCCCAAGTGTGGGAAAAAATCAGTCTTATCCAGGGACGACCTGAGCGACCTATTCACATTCTCGCATACGGAGACGTAATCTACTCCTCCTACGCGGAGATAGCAGATAAACTAGTACCTACTTTCAGCCAGATATCGCAATCAACAAACTAAACAACCGCTCTTTAACGATAAAAAGAACTTACGAGAGAGGGAACATCTCGTCTTCACATCTACAAGCGAGGAGTTCTACAATGAGCCTTTCTACCTCCATGAAATACAGCGTGATATAGACCATACTCGTGAAACTTCACCCGGTCCGGACCGGGCGCACATCAACCTGATCAAACACCTTCCTGATATCGCTCGCAAACACCTATTAAAAGTGTTCAACGTAATGAATTCAAACTCTTTTTTTACCCTGATCAATGGAGGGGATCCATAATTATCCCAATACCCAAGCCGGGCAAATGTCACAGCGACCCACGCAACTATCGCTTTATTGCCCTTACCAGCGTTCTCTGTAAAACTATGGAAAGAATGATCAACACACAACTCGTTGACTACCTCGAAACGCACGCAGGCCTCAACAACATCCAGTTCAGCGGCCGCAAGCGCCACTCCACAACTGACCCCCTCGTCCGACTAGAAGCGAACATCCGAAGGGAACATGTGGTTTCCATATTTTTAGACTTTGAAAAAAGCATACGATACTACTAGGAAATATAGTATCATGAAGGATCTCTATCTGAAAGGGCTGAGAGGCCACCTACCGCGCTTTCCCTATCAATATCTGCAAAATCAGGGTCAAAGTCGGCGACACTGCCATCGTATCCGTAAGAAATGGGAGTCCCTTAGGGAAGCGTCCTCAGCGTCACTCTATTTATCCTCAAAATAGACCATCTAGCCGATATTCTTCCGCGTGATGGAAGACTCCTCTCCTCACTATACGTGGACGATTTACATATAAGCTACAGACACCCAAGTCTTTTAACGATTCAACGTGAACTCCAGAAATGTCTACACCTCGTCGGAAACGGAACATCCTTAAACGGATTTAGATTCTCTCCCTTTATAACAAAAATTATGCATTTTACTCATGATCCCGGCCTACATCTGAAGCCTGACCTAATGCTGCATAGCACACTTGTAGTAAACAAAGCGTCGTGGGCCTCGTGTGGGACCCTAAACTCTGGCGACCTCGCATTGCAGCCCTGGTGACCCGTTGCTAACGGACTACGGGACCTATACTCTCAGTAACATCGCTGAAATTCGGTGCCGACATGGAAATCGGCATAATGTTGTTCAGAGCAATAATACGCCCGCGCATTAACTATTTGCAGTGAGACAGGTATGTGAGAAGTACCTTGCCAAAGGAAAGGATGTGTTCTGGGCCTTCATGGATTTGGAGAAGGCATACGACAGAATTGATAGGGAAGCGCTGTGGAGGGTGTTGCGTTTGTATGGAGTGGGCGGACACCTGTTGAAAGCAGTGCAGAGTTTCTATGCTGACAGCCGAGCATGTGTCAGAGTGGGGTGCGAGGTGAGTGATTGGTTCACAGTGAAAGTGGGACTGAGACAAGGCTGCGTGATGTCTCCCTGGCTGTTCAACCTCTATATGGATGGAGTGGTCAGGGAGGTGA
>SDVV010026008.1:0-12327 GCA_016164225.1 Gammarus roeselii | reverse complement strand
CTGACGTGTCAGAAACTGTGTATCAGGAGCGTGTGTCACTCTGACGTAGGTCCCGCTTACATGTGTCAGAAACTGACAATGTGTGTCACGCTGACGTGGGTTCCCCTAGCATGTATCAGCCACTGTGACATTCTGAGCAGGACTGGGATTGACTTCCAGAAACTCATCAAAGCACAGGCAATCTTCACGATCAGCTATTCAAGGTGTATTGCCGTAGTTCTATATATAAGGGTTAATGGATTTTCTATCTACGTAGGTTTTGTGTCACAAGAAGAAGATACAAAAACAGCATAAAGCGGAAAATAATGCAAACCAAACGTTCGTCAGTGTGACCTGACCTGATGACCACATGCATGCGCTTCTAATATATCTTTCACCATTAACATAACAGTAAATAAAGTCAAATATTTTACTTCTACACCCCACCTATCAGATGATATTGTTGGAAGACACTCAATTCTCCAGTGTTTCATACGTCAACAGTGGAAAAATCGTCCTATTGATATATTGATTCATTGAGTTATATGAAATACAAGTTAGAGGAATGGACAATGTCTGTGGCTTTGCCACCCAACGCAGCGTTGAGGGTATGCGACTGGGAAAGCAATTCCTCGCTCAGTTTTTCCACGAGTGTGGTTCCATAAATGATAGGTTTCAACAGCTACCAAATCATCGCTAGGTGCATGTGCAGTATCATTGTAGTATATCAAACTAGCATAATCAATAGTGTGTAAAAATATATGGGTGATTTTGATAATAGCGATTTAAAATGCGTACGATTTCCATGAATCTATTATATACGGTAAGATGATATAATCGGCTGTGTAGGCTCGGATCACCGAGCAGGAAAGAAAAATGCTCTCGTTGTTTGTTTTCGACTCATTTTGACATGGTGATTCTTTTTCCGGTCCTTAATATTCTATAGATCCATTATTTTGGACACATGAACGTTTTTTCTCTATACTGTATAAATTAAAGTTCCTTTCATGTAGGAAATCTACTTGCTTTACCTCTCTCCCTGGGCCCTGACTGGCACTTTTTCTCAGTTCCAATTCCATGCTCTCAGAGAATTAATTAAGAACTTTGCGACTCGTCCAGACTGCCAAAGGAGTAGCTGCCAGAAACACTTGTGCCAAACGTACGATTTAAGACGATAGACGAAGAAAAGAGTCGGCAAAACATTGTGCATTTCTTTCTGTAGCTGACCCATTATAAATGGATTTCATTTACATTTGCGGAACGTCTGTCGTAAATTATAACCACATGCATTAGGCCGCATCTAAACGCCGCCAAATGCTTCGAGATGGCCCATGAAGCTCGTGCTGGTTCCAATGTTCCAATGTGTTAAAAATTTGACCTCCCAAGTTGAAAAGATTGATAATTGAAATCATAAATGAAAAGAATTAAATATGAGATAAAATACTCGAAAAAAATATTCATAACGATGCCTGTGAAAACATTCACTAAATTTATTCACGATGAAATATTGTTAGACGATATTAGACGTTTGCTGACAGAATAGCAGTGAATGATTGCTTCTTATTCCGAGATGAAAGGGAATCAGTGGATTCAGAGAAACAATGACGTTTCTATTCAAAATTTAAATTCCTGGCAAAATGTAATTGGTCTGTCAGTTCTGTCAGTGTGCATAACTAAATGCATATTTGGGACAGAAGCCTTTCAGCCGGTGAAATAATTGATCCATATTTCTACTACTCTCTCTAACCGGGAGATTTTCCATGCCCCCTGTTTTATCAGGTATGTTTTCTTGCTGAACAGCTTGATTTATTACGCAATCAAAGGAGCTCGATAGGGCGTCGGCCAAACCGCTCACAATGAGAATAATTAACACTGTTGTTTGACCTTTAAAACCAAATGTTTTAAATGAAAAGTATCGCGCATGAAAACACTTTGTGAGCAAATAGTGCTACGTTTGTTGAACTAATTGCAGAAAATTGTAACTGGCATAATGAAGTCTTCGTGAAGGCTTCTGTCGCTTTGTGAGCCCGGTGGGATGAATTAAAAGCAGAGCTCAGGAGTATTTCGATTGATTAAATACTGCGTATTCCACTAAATATAACCTAGGAGAAAGTGACTTCTGTCCTTTGACATGAATAGAAATTGGGTTGCTCATGGTCGCATTGTTTGGGATATTACGAGCTTAAGAAAATTCTCATGTATAGAGGAAAATTATAAATTGAAATAACCTCTTGTGAAGATGGGAAGTTTTTGTTCAGCGCACTCGTAATCATATAGTTAGCAGTATACCCTCATGTATAGGTAGAAGGTTTTTGTGCAGCGCACGCGTAATCCTATAGTTAGCAGTATAACATCTTGTGTAGGTAGGAGGTTTTTGTGCAGCGCACGCGTAATCCTGAGGAGGTAGGAGGTTTTTGAGCAGCTTGCGCGTAATCCTATAGTTAGGAGTATAACCTCTTGTGCAAGAGGAAGATTTTTGCGCAGCGCACTCGTTATCATATAAATAGCAGTATAACCTCTTGTGTAGGTCCGAGTTTTTTTTTGTGAAGCGCTCGCGTAATCCTATAGTTAGCAGTATAACATATTGTGATGGTATGAGGTTTTGTGCAGCGCACGCGTAATTCTATTGTCAGCAGTATAACCTTATGCGTAAGTAGGAGGTTTTTGTGCAGCGCACGCGTAATCAAATAGTTAGGCGTATAACCACTTGTGCAGGTAGTAGGTTTTTGTGCAGCGCACGCGTAATCATATAGATGGGCGTAAAACCTTTTGTGTAGGTAGTAGGTTTTTGTGCAGCGCACTCGTTATCATATAGTTAGCTGTATAATCTCTTGTGGAGGTAGGAGGTTATCGTGCTGCGCACTCGTAATCATATAGTTAGCAGTATTAACTCTTATGTAGGTAGGAGGGTTTTGTGCAGCGCACGGGTAGGTAATCATATTGTTAGCAGTTACCCTCTTGGGTAGGTAGAGGGGTTTTGTGCAGTGAACTCGTAATCATATAATTAGCAGTTTAACCTCTTGTGTAGGTATGAAGTTTTCGTGCAGCGCACCCGTAATCATATATGTAGCAGTATACCCTGTTGTGTAGGTAGGAGGTTTTTGTGCAGCGCACTCGTAATCATATAGTTAGCAATATAACGTCATGTATAGGTAGAAGGTTTTTGTGCAGCACACGCGTAATCCTATAGTTAGCAGTATGACCTCATGTGTAGGTAGGAGGTTTTTGTGCAGCGCACGCGTAGACCTGTGTAGGTAGGAGGTTTTTGTGCAGCTCACGCGTAATCCAATAGGTAGAAGTATAACCTCTTGAGTAGGTAGGAGATTTTTGTACAGCGCACTCGTAATCATATAGATAACAGTATAACCTTTTGTGTAGGTAGGAGGTTTTGTGCAGCACACTCGTAATCATATAGTTAGCAGTGTAACCTCTTGTGTAGTTATGAAGTTTTCGTGCAGCGCACCCCTAATCATATATGTAGCAGTATACCCTGTTGTGTAGGTAGGAGGTTTTTGTGCAGCGCAGGCGTTATCGTAAAGTTAAGAGTAAAACCTCTTGTGTAGGTAGGAATTTGTTCGCAGCGCACTCATAATCATATAGCTAGCAGTATAAAGTCATGTATAGGTAGAAGGTTATTGTGCAGCGCACGCGTAATCCTATAGTTAGCAGTATGACCTCATGTGTAGGTATGAGGTTTTCGTGTAGCGCACGCGTAGACCTGTGTAGGTAGGAGGTTTTTGTGCAGATCACGCGTAATCCAATAGGTAGGAGTATATCCTCTTGAGTAGGTAGGAGATTTTTGTGCAGCGCACTCGTAATCATATAGTTAGAAGTATAACCTCTTCTGTAGGTCGGAGTTTTTTTGTGAAGCGTTCGCGTAATCCTACAGTTAGCAGTATAAGCTCTAGTGTAGGTAGGAGGTTTTGTGCAGCGCACGCGTAATCCTATAGTTAGCAATATGACCTCATGTGTAGGTAGGAGGTTTTTGTGCAGCTCACGCGTAATCCAATAGGTAGGAGTATATCCTCTTGAGTAGGTAGGAGATTTTTGTGCAGCGCACTCGTAATCATATAGTTAGAAGTATAACCTCTTGCGTAGGTCGGAGTTTTTTTTGTGAAGCGCTCGCGTAATCCTACAGTTAGCAGTATAAGCTCTAGTGTAGGTAGGTGGTTTTGTGCAGCGCACGCGTAATCCTATTGTTAGCAGTATAACCTTCTGCGTAAGTAGGAGGTTTACGTGCAGCGCACTCGTAATCATATAGTTAGCAGTATAATTTCTTATTTAGGTAGGAGGGTTTTGTGCAGCGCACGCGTAATCAGATAGTTAGCAGTTAACCTCACGTGTAGGTAGGAGGTTTTTGTGCAGCGTACTCGTAATCATATAGTTAGCAGTATAACATCTTGTGTTGGTAGGAGGTTTTTGTGCAGCGCACTTGTAATCATATTGTCAGCAGTATAACCTCTTGTGTAGGTAGGAGATTTTTGTGCAGCGCACTCATAATCATATAAATAGCAGTAAAACCTCGTGTGTAGGTAGGATGTTTTTGTGCAGCGCACTTGTACCCATATAGCAATCAATATAAACTATTATGTAGGTGAAGGGTTTTGTGCAGCGCACGCGTAATCCTATAAATAGCAGTTAACCTCTTGTGTAGGTCGGACGTTTGTGTGCAACGCACTCGTAATCATATACTGTAGTTAGGAGTATAAGCTCTCGTGTAGGTGGATGGTTTTTGTGCAGCGCACTCGTAATCATATAGTTAGCAGTATAACCTCTTGTGTAGGTAGGAGGTTTTTGTGCTGCGCCTGCGTAATCTTATAGTTAGCAGTATAACCTCTTGTGTAGGTATGAGGTTTTTGTGCAACGCACTCGTAATCTTGTAGTTAGCAGTATAACCTCTTGTGTAGGTCGGAGGTTTTTGTGAAGCGCTCGCTTAATCCTATAGTTAGCAGTATAACCTCATGTGAAGGTAGGAGGTTTTGTGCAACGCACGCGTAATCCTATTGTTAGCAGTATAACCTTTTGCGTAAGTAGGAGGTTTTTGTGCAGCGCACGCCTAATCATATAGTTAGGCGTTTAACGTCTTGTGTAGGTAGTAGGTTTTTGTGCAGCGCACGCGTAATCATGTAGTTGGTCGTAAAACCTCATGTGTAGGTCGTAGGTTTTTGTGCAGCGCACGCGTAATCGTATAGTTAGGAGTATAACATCTTGTGTAGATAGAAGGTTTTTTGTGCAGCGCACGCGTAATCCTATTGTTAGCAGTATAACCTTTTGCGTAAGTAGGAGGTTTTTGTGCAGCGCATGCGTAATCATATAGTTAGGCGTATAACCTCTTGTGTAGGAAGTAGGTTTTTGTGCAGCTTATGCGTAATCATGTAGTTGGGCGTATAACCTCATGTGTAGGTCGTAGGTTTTTGTGCAGCGCACGCGTAATCATATAGTTAGGAGTATAACATCTTGTGTAGGTAGGAGGTTTTTGTGCAGCGCACTCGTAATCATGTAGTTAGCAGTATAACCTAATATGAACATATATAACCTCCAGTGCTCACTACACATTCGTGCCAAGGGTATCGACATGAAGTAAATCGGAAAATAAAAATAAAATGAAAACAATTCAATGTAATTTGATGACACATTCGGAATGTATTGAATATTACATCATTGTTAAAAATATCGTTCCAGTAATAAGCAATAAAATCAGTTTATGACTCATATGTAAGACCGCTAAGCAGTTGCTGTTCATCATATTTGAAGACGAGTCCCCCACTCGTTAAGAGTTGCATTTGATATCGCTCGTTCAGTCCCAGTGATTTTGTTCAATATGGGAACACGATTTCAGGTACATTTTCAATCAAGTGGTGAGCGACGTTTGCCATCATGCTCTCATTTTATTAGGTGGCTAATTACACGTTATCGCCATTTGTAATATTTTTTATTCCATTCTCAACTAAAAACCTGAGCACGATATAACAGTCTCGAGTTGAGAAACCCTGTTTAGAAATGTCCGAAAGACGCCCAGGATGTTTGCTTAATACAATTCATCTGATAATATGATAAAACGAAAAAAAATATGATCATATGGGCAATTTCATATACGAAAAGGCGCCCATATTTTACACACGCAGCTGTTGAAGGTATTGCTATTGAGGGTGTAGCTGTCAAGGGTGCGGCTGTTGAGGGTGTAGCTGTTGAGGGTGTATGTAGTTATTGAGGGTGTAGCTGTCACGGGTGTAGCTATTGAGGGTGTAGCTGTTGAGGGTGTAGCTGTTGAGGGTGTAGCTGTTAAGGGTGTAGCTTTTAAAAGTGTAACTGTTGGGGTGTAGCTGCTGAGTGTGTAGCTGTTGAAGGTGTAGCTGTTGATGGTGTAGCTGTTGAGGGTGTAGCTGTTAAGGTTGTAGTTGATGAGGAAGTAACTTTTGAGGGTGTAGCTGTTGAAGGTGTAGCTGCTGAGGGTGAAGCTGTTGAGGAAGTAGCTGTTGATGGTGCAGCCGTTGACGGTGTTGCTGTTGATGGTGTAACTTTTGAGGATGAAGATATTGAAGGTGTAGCTTTTGAGGGTGCAGCTGTTGAGGGTGTTGATGTTAAGGGTGTAGCTGTTAAAGGTTTAGTTGTTGAAAGTGTAGTGAAAGCTGTTGAGGGTGTAGATGTTGAGGGTCTAGTGAAAGCTCTTGAAGGTGTAGCTGTTGAGGGTGTTTTGAAAACTGTTGAGAGTGTAGCTGATGAGGGTTGAGTGAATGCCGTTGAGGGTGTAGCTGTTGATGGCGTGTTGAAAGCAGTTGAGAGTGTAGTGAAAGCTGTTGAGGGTGTAGCTGTTGAGGGTGTATCTGTTGAGGGTGTATCTGCTGAGGGTGTATCTGTTGAGGGTGTAGCTGTTGAGAGGGTAGCTGTTGAGGGTGTAGAGGAAACTGCCGAGGTTGTAGATGTTGAAAGTTTAGTGAAAGCTGTTGAGGGTGTATCTGTTGAGGGTGTAGAGAAGGCTGGTGAGGGTGTGGATATTGAGGGAGTAGTGTAAGCTGTTGAGGGTAAAGCTGTTGAGGGTCTAGTGAAAACTGTTGAGGGTGTAGCTGTTGAGGATGTAGCTGTTGATGGTGTACCTGTTGAGGACTTAACTGTTGAGGGTGTAGTTGTTGAGGATGTAGGTGTTGAGGGTGTAATGAAATCGGTTGAGGGTGTAGCTGTTGAGGGTGTAGATGTTGAGGGTGTATCTGTTAAGGGTGTAGCTATTGAGGGTGTTGCTGTTGAGGGTGTAGCTGTTGAGGGTGTAGCTGTGAAGGGTGTATCTGTTGAGGGTGTAGCTATTGACGGAGTAGCTATTGAGTGTGTTGCAGTTGAGGGTGTAGCTGTTGAGGGTGTAACTGTTGATGGTGTAGCTGTTGAGTGTGTACCTGTTGAGGGTGTAGCTGTTGAGGGTGTAGCTGTTGAGGGTGTAGCAGTTGAGGGTGTAGCTGTTGAGGGTGAAGCTGATGAGTGTGTACATGTTGAGGGTGTAGTTGTTGAGGGTGTAGCTGTTGATAGTGTTGTGAAAGCTCTTGTGGGGGAAGCTGTTGAGGGTATAGTGAATGCTGTTGTGGGTGTAGCTATTGAGGGCGTGAAGAAAGCTGTTGAAAGTGTAGGTGTTGGGGTGTTGCTATTGTGTTTACAAGTGTTAGCAAGTGTAAGAAGACAACAACAGCCTTTTCGCACAAACAAGATCGCCTTTTGGTAGTCAGAAGATTAGTTCTGAAGTAGAACATCTAAGATAGCATTTTGTGTCTGTGTATTTTCTGCTTTAACAGATCATGAAAGGGAAAGTTTGTAGATGGAACTAACATTCAACGATGATACTCGAAACAACTCAAATCAGCACCTGAAGAGAAAGCCACCGACCCACGGTTTTGATATGAGATTGTCACAGTTTCATTCTTCGTTAAACCCATGCTGACCGGTGTCATTGCTGAACACCGTTTTGCAACGAGCAGGCATTAATTGTGGGTGTAGTGAAAGCTGCAGAGGGTGTAGCTGTTGAGGGTGTAGCTGTTGAGGGTGTAGTGAAAACTGTTTATGGTGTAGCTGTTAAGGGGGTTGGTGTTGAGGGTCTAGTGAAAGCTGTGGAGGATGTAGCTGTTGAGGGTGTAGTGAAAGCTGTTGAGTGTATAGCTGTGGAGGCTGAAGCTGTTGAGAGTGTAGCTGTGGTGGATATAGCTGTTGAGGGTGTAACTGTTGAGGGTGTAGCTGTTGAGGATGTAGCTGTTGGGGGTGTAGCTGCTGATGGTGTAGCTGTTGAGGGTGTAGCTGTTGAGGGTGTAGCTGTTGAGGGTGTAGCTGTTGAGGGTGTAGCTGTTGAGGGTGTAGCTGTTGAGGATGTAGCTGTTGAGGATGTAGCTGTTGGGGGTGTAGCTGTTGAGTGTTTAGTGAAAACTGTGGATGGTGTTGCAGTTGAGGGTGTAGTGAAATTTGTTGAGGGTGTAGCTGCTGAGAGTGAAGTGAAAGCTCATGAAGGTGAAACTGTTATGCGTGTAGTGAAATCTGTTGAGGGTGTATGTGTAGCTGCTGAGGGTGTAGATGTTGATGGTGTATCTGAAGAGATTGTAGCTGTTGAGGGTGAATCTTTTGAGGGTGTATTGAATGCTAGTGAGGGTGTAGATGTTGAGTGTTTAGTGATAGCTGTTGAGGGTGTAGCTGATAAGTGTGTAGTGAAAGCTGTTGAGGGTGTAGCTGTTGATGGTGTAGTTGTTGAGTTCGTAGTTGTTGATGCTATAGCTGTTCAGGTTGCAGCTTTGAGGGTGTAGTGAAAGCTGCTGAGGGTGTAGGAAGCTGTTGAGGGTGTAGTGAAAGCTGTTGAGGGTGTATTGGAATCTGTTGAGGGTGTAGTGAAAGCTGGTGAGGGTGTAGGAAGCTGTTGAGGGTGTATTGAAAGCTGTGTAGGGTGTAGGAAGCTGCTGGGGGTGTAGAGGAAGCTGTAGAGGGTGTAGTGAAAGCTGTTGAGGGTGTAGTGAAAGCTGTTGATGGTGTAGAGGAAGCTGTTGAGGGTGTAGAGGAAGCTGTTGAGGGTGTATTGAAAGCTGTTGATGGTGTATTGTAAGCGCAATTACATGCAAGGGCATCGGGAAAACATTTTCTTTGTTAAAAGGGATTTTCAATATAATTATCTTCATATTTCTTTCTGATCTTCCCATGAATAATACTCGTTGTATTCCAAGAAGGTGCTGCATCAATAGACCTCACAAAAAATCCCTGTTTTCGTAGCGGAACTGGGTACAGTTATTTCCTCTTATTTTACCTCCCGCCTACCTGAGGGACCATGCCATGCAGAGTCTTTGTGTGGTGCTGTGGGGTATCAGATCAAAAGACACACCACGCCAGTTTGGTATGGCCCTGGAGGCGTAGAAATAAGATCGTTGCTAAGTCAACCGTGGAGAAACAAAGAAAGAGAAGAAGTGATTGTCGTTTTTTGTGATCTTATTTGGAGCAAATGTTCAATTTTATTATTATGCACGTGATATTAATTAATCATATCTGAAATGAATTCACATAAACGGCACTTCAGGATAGTTTTTAGTGGTGTGTTAGGTAGTTCATGTGCTAAAATATGTTCTGTGAACAAATATTGATGAAACTACGTTCCTTGTCTCTCATTGTTGCTTCATAATTTGCGTTATTCCATCAAAAAAGATTACTTTTCAACCAAGCGATCATGAGTAGTCTTTTTCGTATTCTGTGGCCCCTGAAAGTAATTAGGATTAATTTTAAGGAAAACTAAACACGGTAAGTCGGATCACCGACACCTACTCAATCACGACCATTTACTCGTTTAACTGTCATCTACTACGCTTGAGAGCAGAAATGGCCGACATGAGGTTTTCTATTTCATTACTGACGGCGCCAATTTGAAACTAACTGCATGTTTAGCATGACATATTAACATATACACGTGGGGAAATAGATATTTAAATCAGTCATAATCGATGAGTACACTAAATGAACGAATGGTTTTCTACATGAACAAAATAATTGGAAATTTGAGCATATGGGGCGAGAAAAAAAAATCGATCTGGTTGCTGTTTGGGGTACATGTTCCCATGAAAATGGGGTGTATTATTGGTGAAAACAATCACATGAAACCATGTTCATTTAGAGGAACGTATTACATTATCAGATAGAATTTGCATAAAGTGGATTTAATATTTTCTTTGCAAAAGAAAATCTATACTTAATTGAAAGTGTTGTTCTGTCTTATTTTTTTAACGGAATTCTTTTCGAACGAAATCATCAATACAGGTATATCATTGCAACATATGTTATACAAGCTGCAAATGTTCTATAATTATAATGCGTTATATGCACCTATTTCCTGTATGTTATCCAGATTGGCAATTCTTATCGGTTGTAAATATCCCCAATATTTACATCAGTTTACTCATTTTATTGATCGAGATCAGGGTGATATATGGAAAACAAACTTGGTATATAATAATCATTGTGTACTAAACATAGTTGCTTTGTAACAGGGAATGTCTCCAAAACTTCTATTATGATCTTATGTCATTAGCGTGCATATACAATAGCAGTGACGTCGTATGCACCAATTGGCACTGATCCCTAAACTTAGAATTGTTCGAGAATCTCTTAATCGAATTAGTGGGTTGGAGCCATGATACTCAAATGTTACAGAAATGTAAAAAAATACTTTAACAACGAACTTTGTGTTGAAGTCCACCGTAAAAGAAACATTCATAAATTGTGTTTGCCCTGCAAATCAACATCGGCAGCCAAGACTGCCAATTTCAAATGAATTTCTGATCAAGGCAACATTGAAGATGGAGGGATGTCTTATATTGTTTTAACCTTTACGTTGCCCGGTACAGTTGTAGCGAAAAACCGTGTTTAGACGCTGCGACGTATGACATTTTCTGAGAATTTGCAGTTCGTTGGACCACTTAACGCCATCAGGGCTGACGATGATTGAATTGACTCAGGGCTGAGGATAAAGTTGGTGAGCCAAGCGTAGTAATAAATTAGATGTTTTGGAACAAATTGGGCAATTGAATGAACAGGTCAACGGGCTGACGATGATTGAATTGACTCAGGGCTGAGGATAAAGTTGGTTGGCCAAGCGTAGTAATAAATTAGATGTTTTGGAACAAATTGGGCAATTGAATGAACAGGTCAACGGGCTGACGATGATGAATTGACTCAGGGCTGAGGATAAAGTTGGTTGGCCAAGCGTAGTAATAAATTCGATGTTTTGGAACAAATTGGGCAATTGAATGAACAGGTCAACGGGCTGACGATGATTGAATTGACTCAGTGCTGAGGATAAAGTTGGTTGGCCAAGCGTAGTAATAAATTAGATGTTTTGGAACAAATTGGGCAATTGAATGAACAGGTCAACGGGCTGACGATGGTTGAATTGACTCAGGGCTGAGGATAAAGTTGGTTGGCCAAGCGTAGTAATAAATTAGATGTTTTGGAACAAATTGGGCAATTGAATGAACAGGTCAACTTGCTCATAAATGCTCAAGCGTTTGAGACTGAAATTTATCTGAGTAGAAAATTGGAGATCGAAGGTAACATATTAATGAATAAATATATTCAGAAAGGACTTTTTCTATATCTTTTATAGAGCTTTGTGTAACCGAAACTTTACCGCCAACCCCACTGGCACCAGAAAAGTTCGATTTGTTAGGGAGTATCCGCTGGAACTCTGGCTTAGCCACTCGCAAGCGACGGTTCCCGAGCCCGTAACCAAATAAATGCACAGTGTTTACGATCGAATATTTTTTATTCTTCTCCACAGTGCTTAATGTAACTAGCATGGATAAGAGCCGGATAAATTTATATCAAAATATTTTATTGCGCTTGCTTATAAGAAACACTGGCCAATTGTTTTGACGCTTCGCACCCTCTAACACAAGGGGTCGCTATCCCTGGCGCTAAATTCTTTTATAGCTAACGTCAGATCAACCCCTATCGTCTCCGGAAACTGCCTTATCAGCCCCACGTTGTTCCGACTACCTACCTACGGTACCATTTTTTAACAGCGAACATTCATAGCGTTCCTCAGTCACACCAGCCACTGTCATATCTGCCAGTGACATTCTGGCGAAATCTGTTTCAGCCCACGTCAGAATCAGCCACCAGTCGTACCATTTTACCGGTTATCATTTAATGAAACTTTTCCTGCCCAACCTAACCTAACCTAGGGGACGTGTTTCTAACCCGCGGGGCAAAGGTACGTATTTCTAACCCGCGGGGCAAACATACGTATTTTTGTAGGGTACGTAATGCCGTTTGTTAGCGTTTTTTTATTGAAGTTTCATTAAAGTGATAACTGTTAGGTTGGTACGCCTGTTTCGGTGTAATGACAGT